>CM052134.1:9764097-10038240 GCA_028454255.1 Halictus ligatus
GCACAGCGTAACATAGCGAGACAGTCAAGGCCAAATGCCTGCCGGCCCCCTTAACGGAAGATACGATTTTACGTTCCACAAATTTCACGTAAAAGCGCGCATAATAAAGGAGGGCGTGAAAATGCCCCCGGTGCGATGACGAGTAAACTGAAAGTCGTTGCAGCATGGCAACTATTAATGTTTCTAAGGAACAAAATGGTTAGATCCATGTGGAGCAGACAATAGTCGTTTCCTCGTGTCGTTGCAGGGGGGAGGAGGATGGTAAAAAGAGGTTTCTTTAATGAAACCCGTGCGGGTTTTGAGACAGCGTTCTTGGACGCAGGCACGCCGAAAAACTCGGTTAGCGACACGTAACGTCACCTAATTAATTAGCTAGAAAAATGGAGCTCTCGCGAGAGGCGAGCGGACGCGACAAAGCGGGCAGATTGCTTTTCCCAGACCGGACAACGTTGAAGCGCATTGGCGATCCAAAAGGACCAAGGTAAAAACTTTGTCGATGCTGCGCCGGAGATTCGTTGAATTTTTCGAAAGCGTGCTGAATCTTCCGTAATTGATCGTCGACCGTCCGCTCGATCGTTGTTCTCGAACGTCGGGCAACAATTTCGTCGGAAGTTGTGGTTCGACGCTCACCCGAACGAACAGGCGAATAAATAACGTCTGATTAAACTCGAGCGAGGAAAAGTAAAATTCTTTCGGTGTATTATGTTCAGCGAAGAACCGGCGCGTGTATTGTCGTTCGCCAAGTGTTTTCATCGATTTCGAACGGCCGTCGCCAAACCAACGTTCAGGCGTACTGCCTTTGACAGGGCGAGAACAATTAATGCACCCACTCTAAGTACTTCATAAAGCAAGTGCTGCCATTGTTCCCGGTTTGAAAGCTGCGGAGTGTGTAAGTAGTGTCTTAAATGCACCTTGTCCGACGCGTTACTCGCTTGACATGTCATGCAAGAGCGAGTTCTAGCTTTCTGAATAACTGTATCCTCTCTCTCTCTCCCTCTCTCTTTGGCTCCGCTCGAGAGTGCAGGTTTTAACACGTGGCAATCTACACGTGCAAACCAAGCGCACGGAATTCTTCCTCGTTCCGTGAGTCGATATCTAATTTAAAATTCCCGCATCGGCTGCTATTACGTTAAACCGCTTCTGGATTTGTTTCACTCCGGCTTCTTGCCAACTGCAATTTCCTACACGCCCATGCGAGGATAGGTGTTACACGCGTGTAATTTAGAAAATTACCGCATCATAATTTAGAATACCCCCATCAAACTGTCGAAACGGTTCTACGCGGCTCTCCTCGTTCACCGTTTTTATTATTCGGCTTCCCTACGATTCTGTTTCAACAATTGATATTTCATAGGCGTTACACGAGCGTAATTTGCGAAATTACCGTGTAATCGTTCAGAGTACTTCGGCATTCAATTGTCCGAACGTTTCATCGCGAGTCTCCTGGTTTTTGTTTTCAGCGAAAATGATTTCGACAGGTAAGGTCGCTGAAGATCTTTACACACGCATAACTGTTCAACCAGTGATCTCCTGGCATTGAAACTTGAATTTTCGGCATTTTCTCGCCAAAATCTGCAGGATTGCGTTAGAAAAAGTTAAAAATTTCTGGTTTCGCCAGGTAAAGTTTAACCAATTTATCTGTTGCTATGTCAAAACAATAACGTAGATCTTATTTGGATTTTATGCGAGCTTAGAACTAATATTGTTTTCAGTATACCGACTCTATTGAGAAAGGAAATCAATTTTTTCGTTGCTCCAGTTCGTTTCAATCCAGCATTTTTTATTTTGCATAGAGATTCCATGGAAGTACGTTAGTAATTCCAGTAATAGTAATATTCAAAAATTTGAAATCGGTCATTTGGTATGTAGAACTTCAGTTGGAGTTTTACAGGAATTTTGCAGAACGATTTTGACCAATCCGGCCCGGTTCTAGTCCGTTGATTTTTGTTTAGCTTCCACGGCCCGATGCGCACGGTCAGTTAAACATTCAACGTCGCATAATTCACGGCTACTTTCGTAAAACGGACGCGTAACAAATTTTCGGCAATTTTGGCGGTCCGCTGTGGGAATTCGATTACGAATTGCGACTGTCAAGCGAAACAAGTAAATTATTTTACTGGATATCAAGCTTTCGACCGTTAATTGTTTTCCAGGCGACGGGTCTCTCATTTCCGAATTGTACACGTTCCGTCTGTAAATAACAATTCGGCTGAAATCCTCGCGAAACATATTTCATATTATCTCTACAACACTTTTGCTTTAGTTGCTCGCTGCCGAAATTAAACGCAGCGTCGGCGTGCGGCAGAATTTTCATTTTTATATTTTCTAGTTTTCTAGTCTGCTGAAAATGACAAGTATACTTTCCGACGAAACTAAGAACTTATTCTCGAAACCAGAGGTTTAACGAGCATCGGGAAAACAACAAAAAGAGGAAAGCGAAGAAAGCTCGTTCAGCGATCATTTTAAACGGGTCAAGTCAATATTTAGCGGAGCGACGCACAAACAGCAGATCGAAGCATAATTCACGAGGCATAATTTCGATTTCTACGGTCGCGAGTATCCTACAATTCATCTCGGGACGATCGGAGAAAGATATCGAAATGAAAAGAGAAAGATCTGAGAGGAGAGGACAAAGAGAGAACGGTAAGGTCAACATTTCATTCACGGGCCATCCAATAGAGGGCCGGCCGATAAAAGCAACGTCGTACGTTCGCTGGTAACAGCCTTTCCACCTGGCCACGTCACGAAATGGCCCTATTATCGACGAAAGCAGTTTAATGCCCAGGTTTCGAGGGCTGGGCCTTTGATAACGATTTCCGCTCGGCTCACGGAGCCCAGGATGAGAAACCTCCGAGGCGTTGAAGGTTAACCGTGCTCAAGGCCACGCTTGTGTTCATTCTCCTCGGGATTTTTGCTCCTCGCAACGTCCACGCCCAGAGGCTTCTCTCTCTCTCTCTCTCTCTCTCTTTCTCCGCTCCTGTGCGCGATAGTCATAACTGCAACAGGCTACTATCTTCAGTATCAATGAACTCGATATCCGAGATGCATTCTAACGAGTCCGCTAACAATCTACATCCTCCCACGTGGTTCCAAAGTTCACGGACAGAATGCAATAAAGCATTCAGGTCACACGAGTTTCTAATTTTCCTTTTATTTATGGGCTGCTTTATAGAACAGTAATAGGATGAAGGTGATCCTTCATCTTTTTCTAGAGTAGTCTGACCTTTTTACCGCGGTGCGGCTTATCTGACAGGGTTACGGAGCTGAGCACGTTTCAGATAAGAAGAATTAGGAATAGTTATTGAGATACTTTCGCGAAAGTCGCGTAGCATTTCAATAGGCATTTTATCTCGCAGCTTTACATGCTGAGAGTGCTTGAAAATATCTATATGTTATACGACTTGGAATTATTAATTGAACTAATACATCTCTTTTGCAGAATATTGGCAGAAATACTTATTATTATTATTTAATATTTATTACTACTCCAAGCTCACTCAGAAAAATCATGGATATCTATATTGGCTTAATCGCCCTGATAACGTGATCTATGATAGATTCCGGAACTTAAAAGACTAAAAACGTTAGAAAAATTTTAAAATGCTGTTACAGTATTAAACATGTTAAGAGGGAAAAGAAATTTCTATTTTACTGCAGTGTGTTGCAATTCAGGTAGAGAATTGTTATTTTGCATGAAGATCCACAGTCTGTTGACGATGCAGATTGAGTGTAAGACACACCGAAGTAGTTTTTGATAATGCAAAAATGACCGCTTCTTGTGCTTCATAGATTCTACTTATTAATGCTTCGCGATTATCGTTAGGCGGTGGCAGTTAGGAAACCGTACGTAAGACAAGAAGTACGCGACATAAAACGAAATCCGGTTAATAATTGAGTGACCCTCGTGGAGGATCCAAGTCGAAGAGATCGTCGGTGCGGCGCGCGGCGTTGGGGGAGAGAACGGACGAAAAAATAAGAGCAGAGACGCGGTGGCGGAAAATGACGGCATTCATCTTCTTACGGAATCCTCCACGCCCCACCTGACATATACTTCTCGGTGAAAAACGCATGGTGCCGCTCGCGGACAACCGGAGACAGATGATGGCCTGCTTGGATAGGCAATGAACGACGCCGGTGTGCAATTGCCCTGCGACGGCCGTGTGCCGCAGGAACACCGGGGCCCCTGGAGTCACGTCGAATAACAAGCTTTTTTACCGGCGACGGGGATGGAAAAAAAACCGATCGGTTTCCTGAATTATAGGGAGAATCGTGGGCCGCGGTTTTGTCGGGTCGCACCGGAGAAAATCCTTCGTCCTCCGAGAAGCTTTTAAATTCGCTGCTCTGCTCCGGCTTTGGCTCTGCTTTGCGAGCGAACTCTTCATCCTGAAATCCTTTTCTGCCGACGCTAGACACTCCTTTGACTCGTCTTAATTGCGCGGAATGGGATCACGCCGCTCGTCTTTGTTTCCTTAAACGCGTTGCCGAACCGTCGACGAGCTTCCGCGTTCCTTGATCCCTTCGTTTCTTCTATCTTTCAGAAAGAGAATCCACACATTTTCCCAGCGCTCGATATTACGGTATTTTATCTGCGCGAAGTATGAAGCGTTCGCCAAGCGCTTGCGATTTTTTCGGAAAGTATAAAGAGTGTCCCAAATACTACTGGCATTTTAAATTGCGCGCCATTTTGTTTTTTGTGGCGAACATAGAGTAACGATCTTTGACGACTGGCATCAGGAAGGATTGAGGTTTAGTCACGATCCAGCAACGTATAGAAATTGTGAAAATTCAATAGAAAAATGGTGAAAACTTTGCAGAGACGGTTCGAAAAGTCCGCGCGGCTTTTGGACATCGTAACGCACCATCTCGCAAAATCATTTTCAGCGATGAACGATGGATTTGAGGGAACGAAAATCCACAAGTGATTCAACAGTTTCCCATGCATCCACTACGGGTCACTGTTTGGTGCGGATTTTGGGTTGGAGGAGTGATTGGGTCGTACTTTTTTGAGAATGCTGCTGAAAACGCGGTGATCGTCGTTGGTGTTCGTTATCGTGACATGATAACCAACTTTTTATGGAATCGATTGAACTATATAGACTCGGAAGACATATTCTTCCAACAAGATCCCACACTGCGGGCGAAACAATGCAGTTACTGCAGACGTAGTTTTCTGGTCGTGTTACCTCGTTACCAAGATTTGACGCCATTGGACTTTCTTCTTTGGGGTTTTCTGAAAGGAAAAGTGTATGCAAATGATCCACAGACCATTCACAGAAGGAAACAATTGGACGCAGCATTGCAGAAATTAGTTCACAATTATGCCAAAATGTAATTCGTCAAAAGAGTTAACGTTTGCAAACAGGGACGGGGCGGCCATTTGTCAGATATTGTGTTCCACACATAACCTCCAGGTTTGTACACTATAATAAAATAAAAACATTCATACTAAAAAAAAATACGTTTCATTAATAAATTAAAATGTCAGCCCTGTTTAGGATACCCTTTATTATATAGAGGTTATATCTAATAAAACAGGGTGTCCCAGTATTGATGGTAGAAGCGTGGAGAAGGTGAGTCTACGTGAGAAAGTAAATCGAAAACACGGAATAATTTTTTTTCCGTTTGGGACTTTGTTTTTGCGAGAATCGACTTTGGGGATCCGTCGAGTTTGCGTGCCTAGCATTTGTAAGAAGTAGAATCGGTAGGTCGTGATCAGACACGTCAGACGATTCCTATTCAGCAGCCCGAGCCGAATTTTCAAACTCGATTTTCTCGAATGCAGTGCGCCAAATGAACAAAATTTATTCCGTATTTTCGACTGTTGTTTTTTTGTCAGGTGAAATCAGAGACACCGTGCGTATTAATAGTTTGATTGTGCCAATAATAACGCGTCCAATCGCCGCGTGGTCTCTAGTTTTTATTTTTGGAATGACTCGTATGACTTAACTGCTGTACGAGCGAGTTAAATTATAGGCGACACCGTTTTTGCCGGCGGTTCGAGTTTGTCGACATCGGCGAGGACAATTACACAGTCTGAACTTCTGACAGAGCTTACAATTTTCCCGCTTCTTGCACGCGGTCGTCTTCGGAAGCTAACGAATTTCTCCTACTTGGCAATTAGCTCGCGCCGTTTGACCGAGGCGGTGAGTTTAGGGTTTTTCCCGGTTAGGCGAGCACCGGGGTAAAGAAGGTGTCGCCCGTTCAACAGTTTACGATGTCTCGCAGACTCTAGGAATGCGAGACGGCAGTGTTCAACGCTATTAAAATTTTTATTTTTAATGCTCCCCCCGCGCGTTACGGGACGCCATAACTGCATTCATAGCCGCGCTATAATTGCGACTTCTAATGACGACGACTTGAAAAGTACGAGGACCGTGGTGTCTGACTGTTCGTGGCAGCGGTGGTAAAAAATTGAACAATTTATGCGAATAGTGTTTCTGGAAAATTGGAGAATGACCGCCGTCGATATTTCTCTAAGGGCAAGGGAAATTGTTTCTTGCGCGTAAAGCGGACTCTCGTTGCGCTGCAACGAAAAATAACGCGAGATTTCCTTGATGAAAAAAGCGGGCTTTGAAACAACACTGTTTGCGAACACAGCGTGCCAAAAAATTAAGTTAGTGACAGGCTACGTCGTTACTTAATTAGCTAGAAAAATGGCCCTTGCGCGGCAGGAGACAAGGGCACACGACACGGCGGGCAAATTGATTTTCCCCTGGACAACGTTAACGTGCATTCGATATTTAAAAAAGAAATATTTGAGAAAGTGGTCCAACAAAATTTGTACTGATTTCTAAATCGTTGATTAGACCGTTGCAACAATACACAAAATAAAATACCTTTCGTTGAAAAGGTAATACCCCTTTAATAATGTTCCTATATTGTCACGAGGCTGCAAATTTTATGCATTAACAAAATAAAAATATTCGTTTAATCTCTACTTCCTGCGATCAATATAAACATTTTTATACTGCTTTTCATTACTTTCAGATCTGATTTACAAATCGGATCAAATGTATTTTTAATAAAGCGTTGAGGATTTTTCGAAAAAGACGGTGACTCTGAATTTCGCCGACAATTTTTCTATGCAAATACTCCCACGTACGGTGGACAGATCGTTTCCGAAATTACATCGGTCATCCTCGCTCATACCTTTTTCGCCTAGTCAATAACGAAGAAGGACATGAACGAGGGTTCAGCCCCAGACTCGCGGACATAGGATGACGGTGACTGATTTTTATTGAATAGTGATCGAAGCTCTCTCGGCGATCGAGACATTAATATTTCGGAGAAATTGTGGACGCGCCAGCCGCCCTTCCTTTCGATCCATATAACACAGAACGGAATCCACAGAATGACATTCGGAACATTTTCGATTATGATCGTACGTGCAGATAATGGGTTGAAGAGAAGACGAGAAGGAATAACGTGAAATTAGTGTTCCCTCGCACAGGCATGAGAAACGTAAAACAATCGGGAGTTATTAGAAACGTTTCTTTTGTACGCGTTTCCCATAAAACTACAATTATCCGTTCTAATCAAATTGTAATGGAATCGCCCTTTCCATTATAAACGAGACTTAATCGCATGGACAGGATACAGAGAACATTCCGAATGTGATTGATGTTCGCAAATGATGCTTCTTGCGCGGACGTTCGGATCCAGGAAAAAACGAATGTGGTCGAGACGTGATTTAGAAAAGTACGAGTGCTATATTTGATTTGACACTTCACCTCTCGATTCTTCGGTTTGATAAATGACTCTTTTTTTTACAGTTACGGCTACAGTTGTAGTGTAAAAACGAGAGAAATCGCACGAAAGGTAACTTTGTGCTTAATGCTTTTCAATGGAAGGTGTGAGAATGCGTTTTAACCATTAAACCAAATTATTACTTCGTAACATATCCGATGTATATTAACACGGCTTTTGGAGAGATGAACAGTTGAACATCTTTTACATCTCATTAAAAACTTCACAACTAAAAGATCGCATTTTATTAACAATTATATCAGACTTCTGCGCCTGTCGCCAGTTAACTTTTTGCCCATCAACAAAATTTTGTTTACTAAAAACTACTACATGACATACTCTAGTGTCTTCTCTTTTAATTTTCAGTTCACATCGAGTAGTCCAAAAAATTATATTTTATGTACAACTATGTCACCCATATAGTTCTACGTATTTTCTTTTTATTCGTTCAATTTTCTGTTGATTGTGAAAAAATTGAAAAATTTGATTAAAAAACGATATCAATTACGCGTTTCTATGTTCTCCGTTTATATGAATTTAGTTTCCAGCGAACTTTCAGTTGTCTGAAAAATTGTGTATATCATTAAAAATTGCATCTCTGTCGTCTCCCTCACTTCTATCCTTTTCAACCCGACTTTCTGCGGTGCTTGCGGTATTTTATAAACATCAAAGGATTTTTAAGCATCTTGTTCCAAGATTTAACGTCCGGTTAATTTTGAGTTGTCCAAAGCACATTATTTCGTTAAAAATTGCTTGGACATAATTTCTTAAAATCGAATTTCCAGTTAAATTTTAGTCGTCCGAAAAATTGTGTTCCATTAAAAATTCCATTGTCCGCAAATTTCCGTCTCCCACTTCCCTTCCGACCTGATTTTTCGCGAGATTCACGTCCCTCCCGGTGTTCCAAAGACAACAAAGGTGTTTCGAGCGTTTTCCATTTAAGAGTTAATTTCCAGCGAATTTTAAGTAATCCAAAAGTTAGCATCTCGTTAAAACCGACATGTCTGCTGCGTCTCTGGTTTCTCTTTCCTGTTCCAGCCAATCTTGCGCGAGATTTGAGTCGCTTTCGGTGTTCTGTGAGCATCAGGGGGATTTTTAAGTTGCAACAAAAAGGCGGAATTTCTCGGGAAGCGTGAATCACGCTCGGTGCCGGCATTACAGAGGAGGCGAGCGCTCTCCTGTAAATCGTCTAACTTTCATTTAGAACTCCGCTAGAAATAATGCGCGTTAGCTTCACTCGCGAGCGTAGCGTGGCCTCGCTGGTTCTTGCGCCGCCGTAGCTCGGAGTAACTTCGCGCGCGCGCGCTCTTTTTTCGCAAACACCGGCGTAAAGACACCCGGAGAACATTGTCAAAGTTTAAATGGCGAAGGGGTTGACGAGTAAATTCGTACACGTTTCGGAGGTTATTAATACGGACGCCGAGGCGAGTGCTCTCCCCGGAAAATTCTCGGGAAATTTCACGGGAAAGTCCGTGATTACGAGGTTGTCTTTGCTCTGGTCTGGCGCCCGCGCGAAAGAAAACGCGTTCGACGTTTGTTGACGTATACGAGCCGCCTCCGACTTAAATTATGATCCACGAAACGGAACGCAAAAATCGTAATTTACACTGCGACCTCGGGGACTCTGCTTCCCCCGTTAGTCCAGTTTGTTTCTCGACGAAAATGATCTTTTATTAAACCGTATTCTGGCTGCAGACTGTGCAATATTCTCTCAGTATATTTTTCAAGTTAATGAACGTTAGACCTCGAATAAAGATTCGTACGCGTCTTTATTTATTCATTAACACTTAACGGTCCGGAAACTGTGGAGACTCAACATTTTTATGTCAGGTGTAGAAAGGAAAATATTTATAGTTGATTACGTAAATACGACAACAATAAGATTGATAAAAGTAATAAAATGATTTTTGCCGCCATATACGCGGCATTGGTCCATTAATGGTTAATAAGTTAATAGTCGTTTAGGAGTCGAGAAGGCGCTCCAGCCAGCTTAATTGTCTCAAGATAGCAAGAATACGCGAAACACGCAGCCCTCTTCTGGTCTGATCAATTCCGCATCGACTTGCGCGCGTATTACTCAAAACTCACAAAATTCCTCTCGCATACTTATCCACGATATTCCGTGTTTAATGAAGATCGCTCGAAGGGCCGCTGAAATTGCAAATAGCGAGCTCGTGTGCATGCTGACTGCAACATTTGTCACGTATCCGGGGCCCGTGATCATCTTGCGCGATAATGAAGAGTCTGTCGAGAACACTTTCGAATTTAATGGTGTCCCTGGGATACGTGTGAATTGCCCATGTCCTCGATATTATTACAGTGACGCGAGGATGGGTGTACGCGTCGTGAGCGGTATCGAGCCGAACCATCGAAAAGAGATAACCACCGTTCGCATGTGTTCCGAGTAAGTTGAAAAATCATAATGATCTTGAGCCCAAGGTGCCCCATTGTAACTTGGCGCTGTCCTTGAACGGTGTTGTACTGGCCGATATAATCATTATGACCGTATTTACAATAAAGATTCACAGAATCATAGAATAGAAACTCTTAAAACACGGTACAGTGAGTTCCCGATATATGTCAACAACACAGGTCTTGCCGGCGTCCAGTATCGTGCAGGAGACACACTCGAGCCGTGTTATGTTCAGTTCGCAGTGGTGGGGATAATTTCGCGACGTTTATCTTCCAGGCCTCGGCGATATATATAGAGAAATCGCTGTAGTCAATGTTTTACGATTTTCCCCCGTTATTATTTCATATTTGGAGAACGTACAACGGCGTTTACGAGCTCATTTATATTTGTTGAAGTATACTGCCAGCCATTCTATTCGATTTCCCGAATACGAAAGGATCGAGCGAACTTTTGTCGCAAGTGGACGCGCGAACGAATTTTCCAGATTTGGAACATTTTCTGCCAAGGGGTAGTTAGGATACATGGACCCTGAAGAACCGTTAGAAGACTACGAAAAGCTGAGAGGCTTCTCTGATCGTCGTTCCTGAAGCACGGCTGGCCAGCAGACGAATCTCGAGATCGCGGGGTTCCGAGTCCCGTTCGCCTGGTTACTCGAGGGGGGTACATTCTGAAGAGACTGTTCAAGAGAGGAAGAGAGAGAGAGAGAGAGAGGGAGAGAGAGACAGTTATGAGTGTAGAAGTCCTCGAAAAAGAGAGACGGAGCTGCGAGAGAAGCGCTGAGTGCGCGAAGGCGAAAAGACGATGCCAGAATTCTGGCGGATCTTTTTCGAGGGCGAACATCGCTTCAGAATGACCGGATGCGGTGTCGGGACCTTGAAGGAAAGGGATAGAACGACGTCGAGAGGTTCTGCTTTCTCCGAGATTCTCCATCGATCAATACAAAATTTTCAATCCGTCGACACTTCCAGAGAATTGAAGAAAAATCCGTGACGAACGTTCTGGTTAACATACACGTTTGGTTATTGCAAACATTTATTGAGAAAATGCAAAATTCCTTGGATGAATCGTAACATTGTTTAGGGCACGAGTATCGATTAATCGAGATATCGCTGTCCCTGTCAATTGTGTGGGCACAAGTGAAAAATTTTGTGCTTCTGTAATTATGTTACCTTCGTTTGAACATTTATCTCGAGGCCCGTATCAAATTTACGATGTCACATTCCCCGCGTAATTCTCTGAAAACACCGTTCTTTCGAAAAAGTCGAGACCAATTCGGCAACTGCCGATAAATCGAGCATCGTGACTACAAAACCGAAAAATCGGTGTAAATCGATACGCTAGCCTACAAAAAACTGTGCCGGGGGGTAGGGGGGATAGGGGATCATTTCTCGAAGCCCGACATTTTGCTTTCACGTGCGCGAGTACGATCGCTCGGCCCGGGCCCCGAGTGAATGAAGCCGGCGATTGACTGATTCGCCATCGATTCGTGACAAACGTCCTGGTAACGACTGCAAACGGAGATCTGCATAATCGCAGGATAAGAAACGACCGGGACCGGGGATTTCCAGGTAAACTATTTTGTCGGCGATCGGAGCCCCGGCTCGCAATTTCCCGAAAATGGTCGCCGTCTGGTCTCGGGTACGCGCAAATGATTCTCGTTCATCCTCCGATTCGTTCCGGTGCACTTATCCATCGGTTGATGGCGCGAGGACGAGGATCCGAGAGAGAGAGACAGACAGAGAGGGAGAGAGAGAGAGAGAGAGAGAAAGAGGTAGCAGCAGCGTGCGTGATTGCTGAACGGCTGAAACGGCAGATCGGATTGGTCCCCGGCCCGAGAAACACTGTAAGACCGGCTTCGCCCGTTTCTCCTCCGGCTGCTCTCGTTTCTTCGGTCCACAGCTGGCGGACTCCTGCAGTTACCCACGTTCTACGACCCCCCTGCTCTCCCCTCCTCCCCCTCCGCAACCCCCCTTTGCAACCGTGAGGATCACGCAACCCAGGGACCCGTTTTTAAAAGTGCGCTCAACGATCGACCGATCGAGGATCGACCCGCAACGTCGCGTCAACGCTCGCGTCCGATTTATCAGCCGGAATTCAATGTTCCTCCGGTTAAGTACGCCGAGATTGCACCTGTTAAGCGGGCCGGCAGGTCGACTCTGTGTAACCATACACATACATGAAATCCATATAGGTATATGAACTTGCAAGGTTCAAAATCTTGACAAATTGACGCTTTAACATTGCAATGAGCAGTTTAAAAATGGTCACTTGTGTTTCCTAAAAGTTCAATCTAGGTCTGTCCAGAGCCCAAATTGCCAATTTCTACCTCATCGTCGAGTAATTTGCTATATTCGGTAGAAATCTCGCTTTCTGAAGCAAGGATGACGCCACAAGATGGCTGCCGCAGAGAGATTCTCTTAATTTCGAGAGATTTAGTGTTCGTATCGAAGAAAAGGCTATGGACAGACGTAACAAAGACATGTAAAAACACGGCAGTGTGCATTTTTAATTGATACTTTTTTACTTACTTATTTGAGACGTATAATGTCTAGAAAAGAGGGGCACAGCGTAACATAGATTGACAGTTAAGGTCAAACGCCTGCCGGCCCCCTTAACTATTTTGCTTCATTTGAAAAATTTCATACGAGCCTAGTTGATCTGATCCTACGGTGTTCGAGTACGCCGAACCAAATTAAATAGCCATTTCGATCAGCAATTACTTCGGCAACAAAACCATCGGAAAGTGTGATATCATATCGTCGTAGAAAAGTTTTAAGAAATATTCTAGAAATAATCTGTCCCATGAACCGATTTTCATAACCTCAGACAGTGCCATTAACACTAAAAATGACATTAAAAAATGAAATTACATTACCTTATAAAAATAACGCGAATGTATCTATCAAAATTTGTAGACTCTTTTTAGATAATATATACCCAAAGAGATCAATTTGTTAAATAATTCCTCATGATTGCGTCTTTACAATCTCAACGTTCGTGAATTAAAAATATTAGCAGTAAATGTAGTGGTGAACCTTGACAAAGATAATCTGTCGCATAAACCGACTTTTGCAGAGAGGCTTGTAAAGTGCAAACTTTCCCAGGCCGTGTGCAGCCTGAAATACAGCCTGCCAATAGTGCATTAACAGAGAAGCATATTCCGGACGTGGTCCCGATTATCGGGGAAGATAAAAGAAAATTACCTGAAAGAAAAATCTACCTTGTCTTCGCGCGAAGTGTCCAAGGGGCGCCGAGATCGAGGAAAAATTGTCTTTTATAAGTCAAGCTTCCGTGCGTAAAATATAAAACGAATACTCCATTAGCTCTTATCAAACCTTCTTGCCTCCGCATAAAATTCCGAGTTTAGACTCGGCTGTAATTGAACGAGGCGGCAGAAGAAATACAAATTCTGGTTGGCGTACACTGAATACAGTTTCAGGAACGCCGTGTTCGGAAATGTGAATGAGCACAGGTGAAAGCCTGGTTACCATCTTTACAGAATCTCGACCGTCAAGTAGCCGGAGTAATCGCGATTTTAAAGCGAACCAGTTCGCCCTGAGACCTCGCCGTGCCTTTTTTGCCTTTTTAAACGGCTGGAACTGGTTCCACGTTTCAATTACTCGCGCGCCCGTAAGAACCGTGTAACCCCCGGTGTTGTCCGGCATGGGAATCGATAACACGGTAAGTTTTCGCGTCGCGAAATGCACGTTCTGCACACGTTCGACAAACGGCGGGCGCGGCCGATCGGCCTGCCCTGCAATCTGCGAGCATAATTTCCATTCGGCGTATCGGTATCAGAACCCGGCTCGCCGGGAAAACCGGCTAAACAGAAACGAGTTAATATTCGCCGGGTAGCGCGGTTACGTTCGTGGAAAAGTAATTTCCCTCCCCGATAAATGGCCGAAAATGAAGTTTAAATTGAATTCCCCCGTAACCGGGGCCCGGGGAAGTTTGCCGGTGAACTCGTGACGTAAAAACACGCTGATAGCAAAAGGCAATGTTGAATCCTCTCAAAACACCGTTAATGCAGGCGTTAAATATTGCCGAAGTTACCGCCGACACCGGGAGACCGAAAATATGGCTGCGCGAGTCGACAAATTTTCCCATTTTTATCATAAGTCACCGAACAAATTTTTACAAATCGATTTTATATCGCTCGACAACTTTGACACCTGACCAACCCTGATAAATGTCCTACGAGATGACGTTCAATTCCACTGATAATGCAATGCACTTTAAGATATAGCAAATAATACTTCAGTATTTCATTATGTAACTATGCGCCCCAAAACCTAAACTTTGTAAGAGAAATTCTTAAATTGTGTCCATGAAAAATAAAAGTAAATGTGTTTGGTGAAGCTTCAATTTAGCAGCAGTATCCGAATTTTGTCGACAATATTGTAGAAACATGTCTTTCGGAGCATGCACTGTACTGACGAATTTTTTTGATTGTGTCAAAGTATTCCAACTTCAACAAATTATTTTTTAATTGCGTGCCTTCGTCAGCCATTTTCTTCAGTCCACGTGGCAAAAGCAATTTTTTATATCAGTACTTCAGAATCCCAAAATATATAGAAAACGATTAAATCTCGACTGATCTATTAATTGTATTAAGCCAGATTTGGATCCTTTCAATTTGCTCAGTTTTTTTTGCGATTCGCCAGTTTCGAGAAAACTCGAAAATCGAGATGCACAGCCGTCTCGTCTGCGGCGATGCTCCGATCTCGTAATTTGTTAAAGGAAGCCGCTGGTCCAACCAAAATTCCAGAGCTTTCCGAAGCTCGGTCGGGGTTCTGCCGACCATAATTCCCGCGAGAGGAAAATTTTGAATGTAATGTCTCATCAGACTTTCCGTGCCGGGTCGCAATTTTCTGATCGTAATTCCGTGTGATTTCACTCTCCGGTCAAAATATTCTGACCGCAGCTCCACGAGAACGATATCCCGACCGAAATTCCCATGGGAGATGTGCTATTCCACGTCTTGGTGTTCCAAGCCTCGTTTTCAGAGATCCGATTTGCTTGTACGGGAGCGATTTTCGTCTTTGGTCGCGCGTCTATAATTATTCAGTTGCTGCGTTCTAATTTACTCCGACGTATCGTGCCGAATTCCGTATCACTGGCCGCCTTGCGGGTTCGCGTCGACGGGAACCGAATCAATTACGATTATTAAGCGAACGCCCATTTCGAGTAAACGCGTAAAAAGCGCAATCCCGTATATATTAGGCTTTGAGTTTTTCAAAGAAAGTGTGGAGAGTGTTCGAGCTCGCTCGGAGCTCTTTATTGGAGAATATCTTCTTTGTCGTGTTGCGAAAATGCACGCAAACTTCATCTTTTAATTAAAATTAAATGTGAAGTACAGAGGCTGCCTTCCTCTTCCGAGGATGAAAGAGAGTTTTATATTTAACAATAAATACTAACGATGTTATAGGAATAAGGACTAAAGAGAGTAATCGAGAGACCTAACAATGAAACGAGTAATACGCAATCGCAACAATCGTTGCAAGATTATCAAATAAATAGAATTTTGAAAATTCAAAGCTGCCGCCACCAGCGACATATTCGAATTGTAAAGATCTTCCTGTGAGAAATGCTTGAATAATTTTCTTAATTCGAGCAGGTATAATAAAAATCGTGCAATATAATACATTCGATCTTGTCACGGAGCAAAGATGTCAAGTTGACGGACAGACTTAACAGATTTTAGTAGTTTTCGTGAACAGCGGCAATCTTATTATTTCTAAAATCAGAATTTTTCTGACAAAAATCCGCAGAATTTTTCTGTCAATCGTTCCCGAGCTATTAAATTAAAACGGCGAAATAAATATGCGATCGAAGCAGCTGCGAAAATGAGCGAGTTAACTCCTCGTGGTGTACCGCGTCGCGTCGCAAAAGAAATAAAATTCGCGGGTGGTGGCGGGGTACGTTTCGATGGGTAGTATTTGCTAGAAACCATAACGAAAACATGCGTGAAACGGCGATCAGTTAGTTGCCGGGGCATAAGCGTTTAATCTCCGCTAGCCGAACATGTAAAGCGGGGATACGGTGGCAGCCGAAAGGAATTCCCCGATAAAACGATTTGCAATTCCCGGTTGGATCGGCAGCCGTCGTCCGCGCCCCCCTCCCCTTTCCCGTTTTAGTCGCTGTTTAAATATTATTCCGAGTCTAGTCTAGCCCGGCCTCTGTCCCACGGCTGCTCCCTCACTTTCGGAAGGTGTTTTATCTATATTTATTCTTCGGCGACGTTCTTTAACCTTGCCTTTGCGCTTTATCGCCGGGCTCCGGAGTCGCGCGCCCCTTCCACGGGGTGTGTTTGCACTGGAACGACGATTATAGCGGTCGTAAAACAGGTTCAGCCGAACGTTTGTACTCGCGACCCGTTCCTATTGAAACAGAAGAGACACGTCGCGATATTTATACAGCTCTTATGCGAGGGGGAAAAGGCATAATGCTGTTTTCAACTGACTTTCGTAAATGGCCGGGATTCCTTTGCATTCTTCCGTCTCTCGACTGCTCCCGAAACTGATTTCCAACCCTGTTCGCCATACAATCGAGCCTTTTGCACCTGCTACACAAAATAGCAACGCGTTCAGAAGAAAGAATTATTCTTTATTAGATTCCCTAGGCCTAGAGCCTAGATTTTCTATACGACCGCGATAGATCAGATCAATAATTTTATTGTACACTTACCTACTTCAACGCTTAAATATAAGTCACAAAATAAAGTTTTGAGTTCTCGATATGTGTTAACAACGTGGGTCTTTCCAGCGTCATGTATCATCCAGGAGATATACTCGTGTTATGTTTACACTTCTCGGTGTCCGAGGCATCTCGAGCTTCGCGGCAGTGGGGATAATTCCGCGACGTTTATCATCCAGGCTTTGGCGACATATATAGAGACATCACTGTGTTCATCTTTAACGTTTTACCGAAATTTAGTCTCAATCTTAAAATCTTGATGAAACGACACGTTACAACAGGGACTTTCTGTTCAACCGCAGCTTTTCTCTCGTTGATCAATTTCTTACGTTTATTTAGCAATTTGTAGTTCCAAGGCGACCGAACGCGATCCACGATCGCGAAATGTTCGCAGCAGACCGTGTCCCCTTGAACTGATCACATTATAAATTCGAATAAAAAGTTGGGTAACTTTGTTCCCCGCACTCGGGGTAGCTTTTTCTAAGCGGAGCCGGTCGACGGGAAATCTGCAGCGGAGAACCTCCCCGGGAAGTATACTGTCGTCGGAAAGTTTCGGGTCACGTGTTATTCAAAATGAAAGTACATACATCTTGCAACATCTTGCGTCGCGGGGAGGGGGGTGTGGGGGCGGAGCGAAGGGAGGGCACAAAGTTCAAAGAGCTCGTAGAAATAATTTTCTTTAAGGAGCTTGCAGCGGAATAAAGCGCCGCGAGGGAAAGACACCGAATTTCCGAACTGTACACGCGGAACACGCGAAAATCCGTGAAGGGTGTGCGCTCGTTTGCCCGGGGGCAGCGCTCGTCTAAAATTCCGAGTGTGTACTTCGATACTTCCGATAGCCCGAATACTAATACACCGATCCGCGCGAGAGAAACGTTGCGTTCGCGTTTTCGAAAGCTCGGCCGTTCGTCGAACCTGTGGCGCCCCCGAAAGTAGTTGCAGAGTTTCCCGAGGGACACCACTCGCCGATACTCGGGGAGTGCTCGGACGTAAAACTAAATCGATCGATCGGAACACACGCGACGTCGAGTGCCGAATCATTTTCGCGGGATGTGCGAATTACACGGTGAGAACGACGGCTGGAAATTGGCGTCTGGCGTCCGAGAAAATTATGGTTGGACATTATTGCTTCGGAGGTAGAATTTCTTTCGTATTTCATCGGCGAATAGGGTCTCGTTTGGTTCATTCAACTTGCCGGTTGTGCTGCCAATTTCTTGTTTATTACATTCGTTTGTCTCGCGACGGTAATAGAACTAGATGTTCCTCGGGACAATGATTAATTGTCTCTCGCGACACAGGTTTCACTTTATGACAGTGCCCCGACGCGGAAAAGAGAAAAACGTCGGAGGGGACGATGAAGAGGACGTGGAAGAGGACATTAAAGGAGACGTTGAATTATTCAGAAGGTGCTTCTTCGAATTGCTTGCGAAATTTCATGATTTCCTGTCCAGTATCAGTCAATTCGTTTCCGCGCAAACCATTTCGGATCGACACGAATGCTCGACAAAAGAATGTAGGAGTTGGAATTTTTAATTGGAAAGCACTTGGATAAATACATACGGGCAACAATCGGTCACATAAGTCTGTGTGCGCATAAGTAACAAGCAAGGATCACATTTTATGAATACTCGTTGACCTTGAAGCTGGGTAGATTCTAAAAGATGAAGATAATCGAGCCTGTATATTCAGAATGTTTAATCACGTGCTGAACCAGCATGGCAAAGAATTCGTTTAACACTAGACTCACAGAGAACTAAAGTGGCTATCTTATATTATTTTACAAAAATAACAGGAACGTGTCTATCCATATATTTAGCCATTTCTTAAAAAATATATACCCAAAGAAAAAATTTGTTGAATAATTCCTCATGTTTTCTGTTCAAAATACATTGCGTCTATGCCGAAGAGGATGTTCCGAGATGATGGAAGCAAAATTTCAAAATAATCGAACGACGTTACGCGCCGACTATAGCACGTTCAACGAACGCGCGTTACCAGCGCAGCGGTTTACAAGAGAAATATTCGGTAAAACTATCGAAAGAACAGGAATGCGAAACCGCTCGGCAACTTTAGAGGCAAATGGCAAGTGCATACCATGAGCCAGAGATCCAACGAAACCGGGGAAACATAGTGCGGTGGAAAGCGAGATTGTATTTCACGGAAATCAGCAGAACCGTTTCAACAGCATCCAGCGCGCGGAACGGGACCGGCTTGATCGCCACGGCATAACCGGTGAAAATCCGCGGGCATAATTTCTTCGAAACGGTCGAATATTATGTTACTATCTGGAAGAAAATCCGAAGGCTTTTCAGTGGGATGGCCGCGGGGAAGCCCCTTAGAAGAGGAGCCCTTATCCCGACACCTGATCTCTCGCCGAAGGAAGTCAGCCACATCTGAACCACAAAGACTCCGTTCCCCGGCTCGCTTAAATTATTCTCGGAAGTTTCGGTTGTAATTTTATGCATTTTATCGCGCGACCGATAGAATTCCACGGCAAACGCGGCGCCGGGAATCAGATACAGCTCCGCAATGGAAATGCAACAGCTTCGCTCTTCTTTCCGTGCCCCGGGGTTTGCAACTTTATGTCGTTGCATCCGCGGCTCGCGAAATCCAGGTGTCTGCGATCTCCACCCCCGGGGAGGGGGACGAGTGGGGGCAGCCATTGTTTTTGCATGATTCGAACGTTCGTGAATATCAATTGTCTTGATTTCGGGTGATTGATCGCGGGCATTAGCGAGTAATTTGCGTTCGGCTCGATGTGCAATTCACGATTAGATTTCAGAGTGCAATCCAGCCTCTGCTCGGACGTCGGTATATTTATTATTTTAGTGTACCGATTAATTCGTGGCTTCAATTATTTCTTTGGCCGAACCTGGACCGCTTTGGTACGTCACTAGCGCGCGAGCGTGCGTTGATTTATTATATAACTCTGCTCTGCTTAACGATTGAACAATGGCGAAGGTTCATATCCGGATAAACGGATAACAGCCTCTTTCAATTATGGTATCAATTTTCCTCGAGAAAATCGAGAAAGAAGCTACGAATTAATTGGAACATTGTAACGAGCTAATGGTCGTTCACAAGAATTTGTATTGCAATGTTTGCAGCAGACGCAATTTCCTACGAGAGCAAGTAACAAGATATGTACGGTCCAATTAGTGCCACTAATTATTAATGGATCGTAGATCTTTAAGCAATTGTTCGTTTTTGTAATTTTACGAATGAAGTTCAGATTTTAAGTGATTCTTTGGGGTAAGAATAAAATCAGGATTTTTAAAATTTTTACCCACGTACTAGTTCTATTTCAAACTTTAAAAAGTCTGTTGTAAATGCATAAATACTAGTAACAATCCCATAAACAATTGTTTTAAGTCACTTTCAAGTACTTTTTTTAGGCATGATTGTGTCCCTTTCAGATGATTCAGATGATGACTTTCTGCAGTATTTGTTAGAACGAAGTGTGCTGTTCTCTCATTATAATTCTGCATTTATATTTCTGGATACAGACGTTCCGATAAGTTGATTTTTAGTATACTTATACAGTGGGGATTGTTAAATTTTAGCGGCAGTGCGCCGAGATTCGACACTTATATTTCTGGATACAGAAAAATTTGTTCGGATAAGTTGATTTTTAGTATACGTATAGGGGATTGTTAAATTATAGCGACAGTGCGCCGAGATTCGACACTTATCAGCCATATTTATTGAGATATTGCCGCCGTACGAATAAGGTTTGCGTAACCCAGAATCTGCACTCGCAAGCCAGAATGGATTAAGACATTAGGATTCCGTTTGTAGCGGCTCATAGAGGATGCCACCGGTCTAATATTCGGAATTACTGTTCCGCTTCCACACGGCTGCCAAAGGAAATGTCATGATAGAAGATAATGAACACGCGAAACGCGGCGAATTGTGATTTCCATCGATGGAATCTGTTTTCTCCGAGAGAACGAAACTGGTAAGTCGGCACCGCCGCGTTGTTAATAAATAATTCAACAACGCGGTTCACCACCGATAGCTACTCGAATCTACCATTTTCGCGATAAATTCCTTTCGCGGAACTAACCAAGATGTTCCCGCGAAAGAAAATCCCGCCGCCAGCGCGTTTCGCTGGGAATCTGAAATCTCTCATTCGTCTCCGTTTCCTGTGCCATTCGTCTTCATAATAAAACACTCGATTCCCTCCATCAAAGAAATTACAGTCGGTAAATACAATCGAAACGTTCGAGTTTATCGACGCCGTTGAATTTTCCAAGGTTCCCCGTGCAGAGAGGCAAAAAGATTTTCCCTCCCTCGGCGGCACACAAGCGATATCCAGCTATCGACAATTTTCCCTGTTCCCACCCCGGGGTCCCACCCCCTGGGATATTACTCCATTTTTCCTGGGAGCGGGTAAATTTTCGCTGCGACGCGTCGACCCGACGGGGCTAAAATATCGCCGGAGAACAGGTTTCGAAACTATTTAACTTACGGTATCATTAACGCCGTAAGGAAGTTGTCGGATCGTCGATGGGGCAGAAGACGAGGGGGAAAGGCGCGGGGAGGTGAGCGGCTATAAACTTGCGGTTTAACTTTGTTCGAGTGCGGTTAATTCCAATTCCGTCCAATTAGTATCGGAGCGTCGGATAAACAAAATGAAAGAAAGCGGCGCTCGGCCCTTAGCGCCCACGGAAATCCCAGGACGTATCATCTGACATTGCTGATCTAATATTTAGCTGTGGAAGTAATTTACTTTTCTACGCAAAGAAAGTATACAAGATTGTTACAAAACTTTCTAGTCGTGAGGCTTTCAAATCAATTTTTTCCAGACGGACTTTGAGGAAGTGAAGTCAGACGAAATCTTATTTTCAGTGGAATAAATAAAAATTGCATTGAAATCTAGCATTTTTTTAAAATTTTCGGAAGCCATAAGTGCATGAAGATCAGTCCGGGTGTGTCCGACCGAATGAAAAGGCACCAAAATTATTCGTACACCTGGGATTATCGCTTTGTTTATCGGAGAAGCAGGAGCCAACGACCATGAAGACTGGGTTTTGTAAGTTTTATTAGCGATCCTTTTGTTTAGGTAAACAGAAAAACGTCTACAACGGTAGACGCAGGAGCCCCGGGTTCACTGATCGGCCCTTTGACCATTCTCGCGTAAATCCCATGCACGAGACGCGGCCAGAAGTTGTTCTTGCGGAAGCTGAACCGTGCGTGGTCGATCCGGGAAAAATCGAACAAGAAGTCGGCCACCTTCGATACACTGTGTCTGCTGCCGGCAAATTTTCGAGTTTTGGAGTTGGTTGAACACGGACCGTTGCGAAAGTGAACCTGCTGGCTGGAAAATCTTTCCGAAACCCTTTTCGAGGGTGAACCTATTCATAAACTTTCCGAGGGTTGTCCGTCAATATGGTGTATACAGGGAATTACTGCGGGGGTTCGAATCAAATATTAGAGGACAGAACAAAACTAAAGATACAAATAAAACAAATAATTTTGGACGAGCACAATGTCGACAGAATCGAGTGCGAAGGGCGCTAACTAAAAGCGGTAATTTGACTTGAATCGTGTTAAGAAGTGGCCCAGCATTTTCGAACAGGGGTGGCTCAATTAAAAATTCGTATATTGATTAAAAAGTTCCCGCCAAGGGAAGTCAGCCGGTCGATTGACCTTCTCGATGCCTCGAAGCCTGTCGAAGCCCCGATCTTTTAATTTCGCGGGAGATGGAGACGTAATTGCATTACGTAGAATTAATGGAGGATTTTCTAGTTTCACGGACGTGTCGTCTGAGGAGGTATTTAAGGACTGAAAAGAGGTACATAGTTTCGCTAATGCGATAATCTAAAATTCCTCGAAGATTATACACAGCGGCGTTTGACTTGATAAGCAGACTGACGGAAGTTTGCAGAAATTTCCATTTCTGTGGCTAAATTTGAAGAAAGAGAGATTCTTCGCTGTGGACTCCGTCGTATTAAACGTAGAACGAATTTGCATTTGATAGAATTATTAGACTCTGTTATCAGTCTTACGCATTTACGTTCAAAATTAACAGAAAGTTAAAACGGCGGACAGATTGAAGGAATTTTAACATATTGTTTGAAAATTTGTTCAAAATTTTCAACTTTACGCACTCCTCAAAGATAGTTTCACACGAGGTCCTAGAAGGATCAAACAATAAATTGAGGTTCATTTATAATTGCACCATTCGAAGAAATTTGTCTTATAAATTGAAAGAGACCAGACAGTTTACATTATCTAGAGATAAAAACTAGATGAATTTTTGTCCTGAGGAACTCCTGTATCTTTCAATTCGTTTAGAACACTTTTATTTCACATTTTGTAGTTTTTGGGGTAAACTTTACCTCAGGAAACTAGAATTTTTTTTAAGTAATCCTGCAGATTGTGATGAGAAAATGCAGAAAAACCAAGTTTCAATCCTAAAAGATGACTCCTAGTGGGCCAAAAGTCGTGCGTGTGAAAAGATGTGTGATTTCCAGCGTTTTTGAGATGTAAGATAAAATTAGGATTTTCGGCATTGTATCGCAAAAATCCACAGCATCACATAAAAAAAAGTTAAAAATTTCTGGTTGCCTGAGGTGAAAAGTGAAGCCGACTTTTGTAATGCCCATTTAGAAGGAACATAAATCCGTACCTGAAATTTGTATTCCGCATAAATATCTGCAGTTTATTACCTATGTCTTTTATATTTTTGCACTGAAATGTACAATTCACGGGAAACGGTTCGAGCTACAAACTACATATTAGAGACCGAATTACAGGTGACTCGGTTTCGTTTGCTCGAGAGTTGATCAATTAATTTGTTACTTTGAACGACGGTCTTCCTGTTCCGTGGCGGAGCCAGTGTCGTTCGTCTTGATTCCGTTACACGGTTCGGTTGCCTCGGACAATGAGCTTGACGAGGAAGGTGTATTTGAAATAATAGCGTCATTGAATACACCGTCGAAACGTATTTCGGCGGAATATTAATGATCCGTAGCAAGTTAAGCCGAGGAAGCTTATAAGGAAGTTCGGGGCAAGGTTTCAGGAAGAGGGAGGGATTCTTGAATAGTCCAGTACGCCATTTGAAAGGAAGCCAGCCTCCCCGAAGGGTTAAGTAGCCTGAAATCTGTTAAATTATACATGACACGCGCAAAAACCGGGGGATTAACTGGATCAGGCGGCTCGCTGTATTTCATTCATGCCGCATTAAAAAGTTCATTAGGCGATTCGTAACTTCCTGTTCATCCCGCGTCTAATTGATACCGACCTGGGCGCAACTTGATCGCTGGCAAAGAACTTTCCCTAAAATTCGACAAGGTTCGCTTGAAAATTCATGATCCGACGAAACACGTGTCCGCTGAATCGAACTGTGCGTGCCATATTCATGTTTTTCTTTTTGCAACGCTTTTTAATCCTGTTTGACGAAAGCAGAACATGATTCTTCTATATTTTCGGGATCGAATGGTTTCGACTCTCAGAAAAAGAACGTTGCGAAACCGAAACTCGCGCGTCAAAAGAACGCGAGCATTTAATTGAATTGACGTTTTCAATTCGCGCCTCATTGCAGTGTTTCCATATGAATCGATCGAACCGTCTCGTCGTTTGATTCAAAAAAAAAAAAAAAAACGAAAAATTGTCGGATATCGAAAGGTAGTTTTATTTCTTTTTTTTTTTCGGTAGCAGAAAATGCAATTTCGGATCGAAAAATCGATGATCGTTCGAAAGCAATGACGCGAGCGCGCGCACGACGCCAGCAACGGAATGCACGGCCGCGCAGGATTGCATTTAATTGCGCGCGTTGTTCACCGGGGACACGTTATTTATACTGCATAATGACACACTTAGCTTTATGAGGCAAAGGAGCGGCCGCTTGATACGGATCTCGCTCGAAGATAAAAGGACGCCATTTATTCGCAGTGTACACGAACCGCCGAAAATGGATTTAGGAAAAGGCTATTTAACTCTCGAACACGGTCGACCGATTTAATTTGTCGGCCCCCGAAGGTTCCATCGGTGAAATATGGGATACCGGTATGATTGTAGCCCCAGTTAATTTGCATCCCTGGTTAATCGACGGGAACCCGGCTCGAGCTATTCGTTTTTAAACGGCGCGCGCGCGCGCGAGAGTCGATTCGAGGCGTCGATTATTGCGTTTTGTTCCGCTTAGAGAACATCGGAATCGCTTTATAGAAATTGCTTCCTATCCGTGCGACCGCATAAAAATATTTTTCTCATCGGCTACGACGCGTTCCAAATTTTCTGGATAATCTTCGCATGTCGAGGTCTCATTGATTCGTGACTTCGTAGTGTTTGAAACGTTCGCGCCTAATTTTTCGAGACCTCGAAGCACAATCTTCACGAAAAAGTGATCCAACAACTTGCAGTACGTTAAGAGACAATTGTAGAAAATGGTGGCGAGTATATCACGAAAGTTCTACAACCACGTGTGCTCGCTAGCAGAAGCAAATAATGGACATGACCGATTGCGTTCGTCGCCAATGGATAGCATCGTCAGGATTTTCTAATACACTAGTATTTCATAGTAGGCAGGTACTTCGTATTAGAGCAACTTGCTGCACTTTCTACGAAGCTACGTGCTTGCCAGACAAAAATTGTAGCACGCCGAAGGGGCTGGCTTGCCTGCGCGAATCAGTCTCTTCGAAGCCAACAGAGTAAAACAGCAATTTCTACCATGATCGGTCTTCAGGCCAAAGTCGGCCGAAATTATGCTACTTCCGGCTGGCATCGGCTCTCAAAAACAGCCCTTTGTCTCAGTTGAGAGGTGCACCAGCACTCTTCCCTCCGAAAGCGGTGTTTCTCTTACGATCGGTCTCCGTTCCAAAGTCTCCTGAAATTAACCTAACGTTCACTGTCAAAAACAACCCTTTGCCCCAGTTGCTACGTGCGCCAGGACGCGTTTTCTCCAAAAGAGGATTCACTTTCTCACACAGCCTCTGACCGAAACAGAAATTTATCTTGACCGGTCTTTAGGTCAAAATTTCCTGGAATGATCATAGCTTTGGCCCTCGAAAACAGCCCTTGGACTCGCTTGAAGGGTGCGCAGCAGCCCTCTTCCACCGAAGAGGTCTCGCTTTCCGAGAGGACCACCCTGTACAGATTATTCTAGCTCTCGAGAACCGCCCTTTGACCCAGTTGACGCAGTCGTTTCCCGCAGGGAGTGGAGACTCGCTTTTTGACAGGGCCACCCTGTACATCGGGACCGTGGACGTTCGCTGATCAACTTGATCGCGTGGTCTGTCATTACGCGGCCCGGTCAGCTTCTCGCTCTGCTCTCAGCGCGGTGACCCTGTTATTTTCGAGAACGTCGATCCGCGAGCATGCTAATGGGTCGGGGATTTTTTTCTAGCTGGTAGCTACGTCGTCGAGCATGCGGTCGCAGCGTGTGCTCGGTTCGAGCCGCTGCTGGAGGCCTTCGGCGTCCAAGTCCTCCCGCAAAGTTGCAACATCTGCACCCGGGAAGAGACGGCGCTTTTATCTAAGCGACACCGTCCCCCCCTCCCCCCAAATGGAAGAACAGTCGTCGTCGACGACGTCCCCCTTCGCTGCCATAGTCCGTCGAAGACGTTGCGTTGGGGACTACACATGCGACTCGACTCGTAAAATCGAGCACCGTCTGCCGGGATTTAAGACCTGCTCGAAACGACTTCACGTGTCCTCCAGCTTTTACTGCTGTACTGGCTGATTCAGGGGAAGTAACCGTGGGGGCCGGGGTCCAGAAGAGGGTTCTACGGGTACCCCGGGACGGTCGGTCAGGGTTCAAGGAAGGGGGAGTTCAAGGAAGGAGTTCTGTTCGGATCGCTGACGGGGGTCCAGTCGATTTCGCGGTTTGTAGATGGTATTGGTAGGAAGTAGTTGTAATTCTGAAAATGAGAAATCTTTTTTAACTGTCATCCTGCTTTGACACGGTTTCAGTCATTGAACGAAGTTCTTGTGTCCTTCGTTTCACTCGAATCGATCCAGGTACAGATACTTCTGGATTGCGCAGGATAGCATAAGTAACTACGCGAAACCGTTTCACCTGTACCAAACATTGGCAACCGCAGCAATTATTATTCATGGTTACACCCCGATTAAACCATGCATCATGTGCCTCCGAGCACTACGAGTATAGTTGTCGAAACATTATACTTTGCGGCGGTAATCCGACGTCAGACTGATCATTTGTGTAATTGCATGGAACATTAATGTGCCGTTATGCGTGTACGCGTGTACCAGATTGTACGTGTAAAGAATTGTTTGCATCAATTGCAAAACATACGGGAATCAAACAGAAATTTGTTTCTCTCTTTACTAATTGCAATATGTTGTGAATAATGTGTCAATATTCTTGCGTTCTTTTACCGTTTAAAATTATTTCCATTTTTGTCACGAATACGTAGAATTGGATACTTAGAACCGGAGCGAAATTCGACAGAAATTTTAAGCATTTGGAAGAATGATTGCAAAAATTTAATAATAATAATATTTTGAAAATAAAGTCACAAGGAATACAACGCGTCTTGTATAATCAACACCTAAAAAACCCCGTGAAGTGATATATTTTACGCTCGTTTTAATTACGAAACCTGTGAAACTACGCAAGAACATTGCAAGCGATATTTAAATGGTTCTCCGGGCATTACACAATTTTTCTATGAGCTCAAATTCCACGATACTAATTGCACGTTTCCGGTTCGTTTCAGGTGAGTCACAAACGATTCCTATTCTCGCCGACCATCGATTTTACCGGAGGACTTTTGAGTGAGTACGCACTGGAGACCGGAATTATCATCCTGATTAACAAAGTTCCGGTTCTTTGTGAATTCGCGATGCAGAGATACCATAGAGATAACATTTGATATATGTCTTAGCAAATCCTATTTCGAGGCATGTGTTACCGATGCATTATGCTTGCCAGTTCATTTTTGCAGCCCGCGAGAGAACGATCTGAAACTTTCAAACGGAAACGTTTATTTGCATTTTTAACGAAGCGGTTCCATAAAATTCTCCTAAAAACGAAAGTGAAGAGACAATTTCTATATAAATTCGTGATAACGGTCCGCGGAGTTTAGATAAGTTTTTCGCTAGGTCATTTAAAGTCTCTATTGTGGAAATAACGTTCGTCCCGAAATGCGTTATGAAATAATGATTATATTCCACTCGGTAGTGCATTCCAACAAATATATTAAATGCGCAGCTGCATGTAACGTCAGTCCCGTGTTTATGTTTATTTCATTATTCGTGGACACAACGAGATTTACTCCACCTTCATGGTACACTCGCATAACAGTGTAGAATTTATTCTATTGTGTCACATTGTTAGAAAAATTGCGCGAAATCGAAACAAATCCGGTCGAGTAATTTTTATAAAGCGGAGCATGCCAGTCACATTTTATGCTCGGTACGGTTAGCGTTAATAAAAATATTGATTTTAGCTCGGTGAAAGTGTGCGGTACCACGTTTAAATCCACATTGAGCATAATCAAATTTTGAAATAAAATATTTATGAAACGCGCGGTACCAAATGAACTATTGCGAGGTCACGAACGCTTAAAAGATTTTCCAAATAATTTCCGTCGAATCGGTCGAGGCGCGGATTTTCGTTGGGGGGGAACGAAAGTAGAATGGCGGTGGGAAGTTTAGGGCAAACAACCCCTAACGTCAATAGATCGTGTTACGATCCTGGGGTGAACTTTTCCGAGTTATAACCCGAGTCAAGTGTCGGCCATACTGACGGATATCACGAACTCTCGTGTTTCGACGAATCTCTCTGAAGCCTTGCGAGCACGGAATTTTTTGTAATTTGTTGCCGCGCTCGTGCTTCTTTTACGTGTTTAAGCGGTCATCCTCGGGATTTAGATCTCTCGGAGCTTCTGGAATCAACGCGTTCCCCTCCACCGACATTTTCCTTTCCCTCTTGGAAAATTTACCGCCGCGTTGGTCATTTTTTTGTCGGCCAAAGAGACTCGGTTTTTTCATTAAGCCGCCTCACATAATATTTACATGGTACTTTATTTTTTTGTTTTGGAGGCGCCTCCCTTTCATTCCTTCCGATGAACAAACTTTTTTAATATTTACCATTACCGCGATGCAAACACGTATCAGACGCGCGTAGTTTATCATTTTTTCCCTTTCTTTGTGTAAATATTGTGTGCCAGGAGTTTGCGATTGCTTTGAGAAAAACGTATTGGAGTTGCGAAATATTTTTCGAAACCATCGAAGCCTCGAAATGTGAAGTTTTCGGTCGATAACGAATCCTTGTAGGTTATTTATATGTGCAATAATGTTTCGACTTATTTTCATATCGTATCGATCGAATTAATATTCTTTCGAGCATATTAAGTTTTCAATTTTTCACTGTTCCTTTGACAGGTTTAAATTCCACACCCTTCGCGTCTTTGTAGTCTCCATATTTTGCGTTTCATCGTGTATTGTACTTCGACTGTGAATAGTTTTACTTGAGTGACACAGAATACATTTTACGTGAATCTACCCTTCCTTCATTTTGACGAAGAACCGCTGAAAAATTTTGACTGCTGAAAAGAACATTGCTCCAGAATTTTATGTGAATGTTCGTCGACTGTTGCGAAACCGTGGGAGTCGTGTCTGCACTTCATTCTTTAAAAGATGTAACGCGCTGGGCCGAGATTAATGTCGTAAAGCTTGTCTTAACTAAATCTGTTCATAAAGGTACCGTGTGTATAGTGACGCGCGAGATTTACTTCGCAGATGAATGGGAGCCGCAGCGGAGAAACACCATAAACATATTCTCTTTGCAGTTCTTTTTCTCGCCCAATTTGTAATCCTTTTGCTGGTTGTGTAACGACAGTAGAAGAGAAGAAAAACTTTAGTGAATTCGATTAACCATTTAAACAAATCCCAGTTGCACATTTTGTACGTCCTCATTTTGTCAGGCATGCTTTTGCACTTGAAAACTTCAGAAAATTGTTTTATTTTTCTTCTATTCTCAACATTATTGAATCAACTAAAAATGAATCTACAATATGCAGTTATCAACGGAAGACATAATAATCGTCATTTAACTTTGAAAAATACTTCTGTATTTTAACTAAAAATAGCCCTTGCGATATTTACTTTAATACAAAAATAGTTCTGAAATATTTACTTTAACGATAAACAGACCCGCAATATTTATTTCAACGAAAGCTGGATTTTTAATGTATTCATTAATCGAATAAATCGTTCTGGAAACGCTTCAAGCCAAGTTGTAATGAAACGAAATTTGATGTTCCGTTTCCTTTACGAAACATGGGCCGATGTGAAATTGAGATTGTTAATAACTTTCGAAACGAAAGTAAATAAATGGAGATTGGCAAGGTAGAACGTCGACGCGGGATTGGGTGAAGCGCAAACAACTCGTCGAAGAATCGTCGATCGACTCGGTTCTCGGTAAAGGAGCTAGGTGAAATTAGCATCCCCCCGGTTCAAGAATGACCGAAGATTAAACGGAGCCCATATTGGATCGTGCTGATTCGATTCTACTCGTTGAACCCGCTCGCAATTGACCCCGATGACGTCTGAGCGAGTCTTCGTCCGCATGCATGACTGATATCTCTTTAAAGTGATTGACAGGTCGCGCTGGTTGCACCACTCCTCTCTCTCTCTCTCTCTCTCTCTCTCTCTCTCTCTCTCTCTCTCACTCTCTCTTTCTCCTTCTCTCGCCCACCAGTAGTTTGGTCCGCGATCGTTCACCGGTCCTCCTTTTCAATCTCCTCGAAACTCCATCAAAATGTCACTAGTCCCCACTCCCCACCCCCAACTCCCCCAATAAAATATCCGACGGGATTATGCTCCCGCTGGTTATTGCCAGGTTCGGCGGTGATCGACGGATAAATCTATATCCCACCCCAGCGTCTTACGTCGATTGTTAATTGAAAGGTTGTGGCGATAATGAGACGCCTCCACTTTGTACACGTCTGTCGTCGTACCGAAGAAATTTCAACGAAGATGAAGAACGTTATTCTATGCTTCGTTTAACATTAACATTGCAACAGTTCTGATCGATTCGGGGTACACTTAATAAAAATGTTAGTTGCACTCCTATTGATTTTTCGTGATTTCTAAAAATTTCGAAATTTTCTAAATTATCGAACCACAAAAAGGAAGTCAATTTAGAAAGAATCTTCGTATCGAATCAAATAGGCTTGACAGAATTGGCAATGAAATTTAAGAAAAAAAGTGTAGACATCGAATCTGGTACATTTAATAAAAATTATAACGTAGGAATCATTAAGAAGGGGAAGGCAAAGGCGGATTGAAGAAATACTAATCCACCTTTGGCGGATTAAAATAATCCGGAAAGAATGTTGGCATCGAATAGATCACACTGAGAACAGTGTTGCCAGATCGAGAAAATCGAGGGGAAAACAATGTATCCCCTCTCTCTCTCTCTCTCTCTCTCTGACGATTAGAATAATATGTGACACGTTGCGCGTGCGCGGCACGTCACGTGACCAGTCTACGGTCTGAGTGGGGGACATTGAGTGTGCTCATGGTGGTGGAATGGGATAGTGGCAGGGGAAAAGGAGGAGAGGAAATAGGTATCCAATTGGGCATCTTCTGGCGACACTGATCGAGAGCAGTGTTGCCAGATCAAGACTCGTCCCCCCACTCCAATTTCGGCGCTGGCAGAGAGAAGGTAACTTTTTCCCCTCGATTAGTGCTCCGTCCCCTCATCCGCCGACGCTGATCGAGAGTCGAGCGTACACGAGTAAAATGTGCGAGCGACGCAATAAATCTGAAACGATGAGAAGCCGAAGCTGTTTCTCGTTTGGCCGGACATCGTAAAATTATAACAAGCATTCCCCCCCCCTCCCCCACCACTTCCCTTTTCCGGCTCTCGATGAAATCGCCACGAGGCGTTTGCCGGTCGCTGACAGGGGCAACATTTCGATTTAAATGGGGAAGAGCGGCATTTAAAGCGTCCCGGAGAAATTAAGTTGTACCGGTGTTGTTAAGTAAGTTGTACCGCGGCCCATAGTTCCGAACAATGCCGGTGGACTTCACGGATAAGCAGGAATTTTGTTATGAAAATCGCTGGGGCGAAGTTCCCCCTTTATCTTCCGGCGTACAACCGTAATTTTCCGCGTTAATCCGCGAGGCGGGAGTTCACGAACGAGAAATTATCCGTTCAGACGGAATCGCTATAAAGTGGCGGACACGTGTCACCGTAAAACTCCGGGGGAGGGGCGAAAAGCAAAAAAAAAAATAAAGAAAAGGAAAGAAGCATCGGCGGCCAAACGACCGTCGTTGAATTAATTCTCGTTAAAAATGCTAAAACCCTAGGCGAGCGACGCCTGGTCTCTCTCTCTCTCCTTTTCTCTCCACAGCCTTCTCCCCCCTTCTCCGTTTCTCTCGTCACGTCGACTGTAAAGTGTCGCCGGTACTCAAACATTAAGACTTGAATGAAAACAATTTCAGCTGAATGTTTTCTTAATGTTGCCTAGCTGCTCTCCGCCTCGCTAATTCCGTCCGGGCGGGACGAGTGCTCAAAGAGACGCTTGTTTCGCAACTTTCACTGCATAAAATCGAGAAAGAAGAAAAACGCCATGACCCACTATCTCGTTCCTTAAAGATTACGGGGCTGTGACGCAACAAGATACCAGATGGAAAGCGGCAATTGCACGTTTCAATCAAGCGAAATTGTCCTATCGCGAGCATTCTTTGTTCTGCCACGCGTCGCTTCGTTGAAGATCATTCGTGTCAGGAAAATTGAGTAACAAACTACTGTCGCAGATATTACTCTTTAATGGAAGCATATTCACTTCCGTATACAGGCTTTACTCGTTATATGTCACTTGGGTAGACCCAGTGACATATGTCGAGAGAACACCGATGAACAACGCCCATTGCTGCGCATAAAATTAATTTTGGAAAACCAGACGTTTAGAAACATATTTCGTTGACACGACGTTAACGCACGAACGTCATTCATATTTGTTGCGCGTGTAATTTCCGATGATGGGACTCTAGGCGTAGAAGCCGATTTTGTTGACAGAAAGTTAATGCGGGAACGTCATTCGTATTTGTTGCGCGTATAATTAATTTTCGAAGATGGGAGTCTAGGCGTCGAAGCACATTTTATTGACAGAAAGTTAATGCACGAACCTCGTTCCTATTTGTCGTGCGTGAAAATTAATTTTCGAAGGTCACACTCTTAAAATGGAAGCGTGTGTATTTTGTTGACAGAAAGTTAATGCGCGAACGTCATTCGCGTTCGCTGTTGCGCAAAATGAATTTTCGAAGATGGCGCTCCGGTGATTGAAGTATATTTTGTTGGCGGATGGTTAATGCAAGAATGTCATTAATATTTGTGCGGATCCGATGCGCGAACGGTGCTCGACAAATCCGCGGCCGCCATGAATGCATAAAATCCTTGGTTTAGCGAGGAACAAGGTTCGCGACGCGTCACATGCTTGGATTCGCGAGAGAAATTCGGAGAGAGCCCGCGACAAATCCGAGTGGCAATTGACACGAGAAGTTAACCCCGATTGTCCCCGATGTCCCGTGTCATTCGCCATTTAACTCCCGGCACCAGTGGACGGAACCCCGAAGAGAACTTCGAGGAGTTTGATGAGTCACCGTAACACACAGACGGAACACCGCCCCGTGTCGTTAACGCAGCTTCCTAACCTTTGACACGGGACAGTAATGTTTCTTTCAGTTGATTTCGTGGGTGACCGATCAGCTTCCAATCAAATTCACGGGACCGGGAGGCTAATGGGCAAACGGGGACACGATTGGTCGCACACTTTTGACAGCAAGTCTCCACTCGGTGAAACGTTTTTAGGGAAAATGTCAGTGAAAGCGAGACGACGTTGCAGGGGATGCGCTTACTGAAATTATTTTTGAAAAACGTACTTATTAAAAGATACTACTGCTAATTTATAAGCTGGTTATTTATAAGCTCGTCGTACGAATTTGATTTGTTCAACTCTTTACGCTTTAATATTGCATAACAGCAAAAGATCTTTTCGATGCAGTAAAGAATCTTTCTCAAAAATGGTTTTTATTTAACATATTTTCTAACTTTCTTACATGTCTCTATGTTGCGACCACAATGTTGCTTTAAAAACGTTTTAATCAATGTTATACGTTTTATTGTTTCATACTACGAGCTATAATACTCAGAAAGTTCGTAACTTCCGCTAAACCGTTTTAATTTTCATGTGGTACGTTGCATTTGTTAAAACATTTCAGAATATGCGCAGCGAAATAAATGAGATAGCAAACGTTATTAGCACATACAAAATATATATAAACGAGAACGTTGATCTGAATAGCGAGCTGTCTATTCGATTTGAAGTTTATAATAATATTGCAGGGGACTGCGTGGGACTATCTTTGAGTGATTGGGTAATTAGTGTGCTATCGAGTTTGCCATAAGGGGGCAAATCGAAATGGCATCGGATGTCCTTTCGGCTAGTAATGGCAGAGTTAATATGGCCGCCGGTGGATAAGGCGTATAGATGGAAAGGGACGATCTCGTTCATCCGAACATACGGTGCATATATCGTTTGTCAGATGGTATAACTGTACGTTGTGCGGCAGGTAATTAGATGATCTCCCGATTTATCAACGAGGTCCTCCCGGCCTGGTTATCCAGCATTAAGCTGGTTCAACTAGGGGGAACTAGGTGAAAACTTGAGATATTGCGCATCCCAACAATTATAATCGAGGGATTTAATTGGATGACTTTAGCAGCATCTGATCAATTTTCGAGCCGCATGCTGTGCAAGATCAAGTGAATCGTGCTTAGAACCGACGAACCTGAAGTTTCCTAGATCGTTGATCGAATCTCCGTTTTGATGATCGAGTAATTATAAACCACGCACCTCACCCTAATCGTGAATTTAATATTCCATTCGGTCATTCATTCGATTTTGACTTCTGCTAAATTGTTCATCTTTGTGATAACCTTTCCAAAAAAGATGGATACTAAAATTTATACAGAATTCAGACGTTCGTGCAGTTTCATGGTAATAAAACTTTATTGCGTGTGCAAATTCTGTGTTTTTTAATAGAAAGTTTTCAACGCCGAGTGAGATGAACAGAAAAATATCTGCGATTTGTTCATCTGGCTTCATTTTCAGACAGCAAGTTTCAAGCACTGTAAATATTCGGAAACTAAAGGCAGATGAATTTTTCATATACGGCAACGTTTGTAACGTTGTCTGGTTAAATAAACATTCGTAAACACATGCCTGTAACCAACGTGTATTTCGACGAAGAATCGATAATAGAATAACTGTTTGCGCGCAGAAATATTTTACTTTTCCAGAAAATTCATTTCGTCGTTCCGATAAACCTGACTTTAAACGTTAATACGCTCTTACGAGTATACGTGGCGCGTTGCTAACATTTGATGAACGTTACAAATTGATAAAAACACCGTCGAATAATTTACGACTGCGAAGCTAATTGAAAAATAAATTAAAGAAGCTTCTGGTGCCCGCAACTGCGGAGAATTTTGCTGGCCACGGAGAAGCCCATTTAACCGTTAATGAGTGAATAAATCGCGGGCATTATTGACTTTCGTTTGTTCAAGCGCCGCGAATTTTCCCGGGCGGAGCAATACATATTTCCGTCTTATATTTCACGGTGGGAGAAAAACATGTTTAAAACAGAAGGGGCACGGAGAACAGGGATAAATAGTCGTGCGGAGAACGCGGAGACCGGACAGCCAGGTGGAAAGATAAATTTCAGCTCGTAAATTTGCGACGACAAAGGTGTGTCGACGAAGCAGACCGTCCAAAATCCGCGTGCCGCAAAAACACGGTCTTTTGTGCGAATAAAATGCGAGCCGGGATCGTTTTCAGAGTCTCGCGTCCCTCCGCTGTCTATTGAACGAACACCGTTCCTCTGTATTTGCCCACCCATGCGACGAATGTTTGTTAAATTTACATAAAACGACGTTCAGCGATGACAATTTAACTCGCAGCTATATTTTCAGCTTCCCCTCGCCCTTGCTATATCCCCCGGCACTATGATTACTCCTCGCGACAGACACTTTTTTCGTGAATTTTTCCGCGCGTTAATTCGCGACAACGTACGAGGACAATTTAAGCTTATCCCGAAAGTTCGGAATCTTCGTCACGAGTGTTAAAGCGTTACTAAGAAAAGAAAAAAAATTGCAAGGTGTTAATTCCAAGGCCGGGGTCGGCGAAGCAGATTAAAACAAAAGATTGATCGAACGACGAACGAGCTTCGACGGAGATTCGAAGCGGAGCCTGATTTTTGAGATAGCCCCGACGTAATAGAGCTGCTTTATGAAAATCCGATAATAACGCAGTTCCGGCGGGTTAGTGGCCGGATTTATTTTGTCTCGCGCGGCGCTCGAATATCGCGGGGTTGAAAGCTCGCTACCCGTATCCGCGGCGCTTTCGCCAATATTTCCTCGGGATCGATCGCCGCGGCGAAAAGTTACAGGCTCTCGCGCCCCGACGCCCGTTAAGGACCCGCTCGCCGGGCTGTAAACAACCGGCGGGAGGCTCCTAAGTGGCGTCGCGATGACGCTACACCGTCACGTTCAAAATGGCACATAAAATTACGAAAGGACGCTTCCGCCACGTACGACGATCGGCTGGAATCAGCAATGAGCGGTCGGCCAGACACGGCCAGGACCGAGGCGTTTCCGTTCCGGAAGATTATCAACCCGTTTTCTATCAGCATCCTCGAAAAAACGGCAAATTTTATAAGCCGACCTGTTTCTCGTGTCCGGACTCGTTCTGCCCGATATATTATTATCCGTGATCGGATATTGTTACCCGTTCCGTTGGATAATGGCTCGCTGCGAGATCACCATTAGGTTTCCTTCACTATGGGGATTCGTTGTGTTCTAGTCATCAGCTGCTTATCGAGTTTTCCCCTTATGATAGAGATTGGTTGTTACAGAAGGTACTGGCTTCCTTTTGTCTTCATTGTTGGTAATTCGTGATGTGTTCTGAGAGTTCTTGTTAATATTTGGACAAAGTCTAACACGTGTAAGGGTCGTTTTGATACGTCAGTGTGTCGACAAGTTTGTTCTGTTTCGAGTAAGCGCATGCTCCAACTCTGTGAATTCAGTTGTTACTCATTGTAAAAACAATGAACTCGGAAGACCGTCGCAAATAATAATGGAAATGGATTGAATATAATTCTGTGCTGTGTTACTGAATAAAAATACTGATCACAACAGAGTTTATTTCGTACCGTTTTCACTACGAATAATTGAAATTTCCAATACAGGCCCACAGAAAAATTCTTTTGTCACGTCCTACGGTAAACTAATTGTTCCAACTTCTCAAGAAAATATCCAGGTTGTATAGTCCGATATTTAAAAAGTTATTTTCTGTTCTGTTTTGAGTAAGCGCATGCTCCAGCGATGTGAATTCAGTTGTTACTCATTCTAAAAACAATGAACTCGGAAGACCGTTGCAAATAATAATGGAAATCGATTGAATATAATTCCGTGCTGTGTTCCTAAATAAAAATACTGAACACAGCCGAGTTTATGTAGTACCGTTTTCACTACGAATAATTGAAATTTTCAATATAGGCCCACAGAAAAATTCTTTTGACACGTCCTACGGTAAACTAATTGTTCCAACTTCTCAAGAAAATATCCAGGTTGTATATCCCGATATTAAAAAAGTTATCGTCTTTCTAAGAGTGGCCGAATATTAATGGGAGTCGCTGTGCTTTCCAAAAATAAAGACGCGCAAACTGCCAGGGGACGCCCAGACGAAAAAAAAGGCAGTGTAAAGCACAGCGAAAATATTAACAGGCAATAAAATATGTGAGTGGGGGTAGATACGAGAGATTGGTCGGTTTGTAAATGTGAACGTCGTTGCTGTCACGTATGAACGGGACATAGGGTTGTGAAAAGGCGCTTCCGCCACGTCCGAGGGCCGACTGGAATCGGCAATGACACGATTGGCCAGAGACGGTCGTTCCAGAGAGGACTTTCTTTCCCGTGGAAATTGACTTTGCCCCGGAATTCGAAATCCCACGGTGACTGGTTTTATTGCCCGCGTCCCATCGAAACCGCCGGCCTGACCAATAACAACCGTTCGATGTATGTATATGTAATTAATTGCTGGGGGATAATTTGTCCCCTGTGTGCGAGGGCGTCTGCCCGGGCTGGAGGGAGTGAAATTGATTGTAATAACACGGGGGCGGGGCGTAATGATTGTCATGAACAGGCGTCGTAAGGCTGGCAGGAATCGAGGGTTGGGGTGGAAACTAGATTTGTGACAGCTGACGATGGGGCGCGAGAGTGATCGAGTATCTGTCTTAAGGAAACGTTTTGCAATTAGCGCTCGGTTAATTGGTTGTCTGATTAATCCCTTCGCCTTTGTCACCGCCGACGCTCGCCTTTTTTTCAGTGTTTCTTCCGACGAAAGTATTGTCTTGCGATTGTGTGCGCGTTTTAAGCGGCGGTGTAAGTTGTTGCAAGCGTGACAATTAAATATGGGAGTTTTCGAACTTTTTAAAATGTTCTAACAATCGCTTTGTTTGATCTGCTGGAAACATTTATTGGAAACACCCGCGAAGTAATTTTTATTTTCATGAACGTTTCATTTATTTTGGAGAGTCCTGTGAGTTAATATTGTTTTCAATATTTTGATGAATAGGTTTAACGAAGAGAGTATTTATATTTTATAAATCCAAGCCTCGTATTGTATTTAAAAGTATTGTATTTATTATTTTGTTATAACACTGCAGAGTATTGTGCGTCAATTTCCAGATATTATATGATGGAAGGATATTTTCGTAAATCATTTTAGAGAATCGTGTGAAATACATCATTACGATGTTCGTTTCGATTATCACTCAAGAAAATTAATTGATATCCGCAGCCATTAACATTGCTGAACATTGATTAAACTTATTATCGTTGCGCTCATTAATATCACTGCCAATTTCAGTGATCAAAGTGGCAATTTATTTAATTATTACAATATTCCGGGCCGAAGGACTGCCCGTAGGGCTTCGACCTGCTGTAAATTTCGTTCGATCGAAATATTGTCTGGCGTTCGAACCGATTAATCGGCGTTCAATCATGTTTGTCTCCTTTAAGAATCATTTAATTCCACTACCGTGCCCGGTTCACGTTGAATGCTTGTCAGCTCGAAAAATGGTTTCGAGAGAGGGAGACATTAACTTTGATTAATCGACGTCTAATGCTCGTTCGACAGTTTTCGAAAATTTCGCTCGACGTGGAAAAGCCCGGCTTGATTATGAAACGGATATTTACTATCGGAAGATCGGAAAATTCAGTTCACAAAAGGTACGATAAGTTTTTCAAATTGTACACGAGTCGTTGACGTCGGAAGAGTAATAATTGTAAGGATAAAAATAAAAAGAAGAATCAATGAGTCGTTCATTGTGGTCTCTAAAGTATTTTTTTGTTCTCCAGTAGAAATAACAATTCGTAGAAAACTTGTAAAGGGGTACAAATATATAGATCTTTTGCTGTTTTAGCCTTTGAAAAAATCCGACAAAATCTGCCATCGTTCCGATTCAATGTCCAAGTTGTTATGTTATCCAGATGTTTACGTTTGGCTGTGAAGATAAAAGTTTGAGGAAATAGGTATTCGCTTGGAGGTGTTAAATAGGAATTTATTCGAGGGGGCGAGTAATTTTGCAAAAATGATACTTCGAGTCACAATGGTCCGGATTGGAACAGTTCTCGAGGCCGGAGGGCATGTTACGATCCGCCGCCGTGAGCTTATGAAACTTTGATTTACATTAGCGAAATTACGAAGTTCGGTCGATGGAGCACCGTCGGTTTCATATTGATAACATCGGTCGTTTTTGTGACGGAACTTTCGAACTTTCACGGTGATGATTAACACAAACACGGAGTCGGCCGAGCGACGTCTTTAAGCTAGCCGCAGCTTGTTTAAACATTTTTGCGTTAATTATCGAATGTCGAGGGAGCCGATGAGCCGTACAAGTTAGCCTCGAGAACCGGAAGTAACAACTTCCGAACAACTCACCATCCTAAAATCCCTCGTATCAACCTGTACCCGTATAACAACGAGCGATGAATATTTCTAATTACTAAATATGATTATCAAATCGAAATGGATTTTCGATAGCAGTTCTGCAATAAATGTGTAATGGCTGCGTATAATCCATGCTTGTTACCGAAGTATTTTGTTGGGCGTTGGACAACGTTCGTGCCCGAGTGCCGAGCGGATTAACGGCAATATGACTCGTTATCTATTCATTGATCCCTACAAAAGCTTATTAGAAGCTGCATCAGACACCCGTTTAATTTATGAAACATAAAATCTCGTTTCTTATTAGATACCATTGGCGGCGTGGCGGGTACAGATTTTAATTTCCGGTCATCCGCAAGCTTGATTGCCGGTTACAATTGCATCTTCGCAGTCGGCGACGATCGAGAAACGCGGTGTTTATTTACTCCCGCGGCCATTGTTTCGGCATTCTACGAACGGTCGAAACAATTCCGCGACGGCCGTGTTGCGTTTCGCCGGCGTCGAACCTTCCGCGGGGAAGAATGAAGAAGAATCTCAGAAGTTCCGCGCGGAAAAATGTACGCGTTGGCAAATCCGAAAGTTCGGCGTCGGGTAATTGAATTAACGGTGGCGTCTCGAATGCAAAGTTTTCAAATACCCGTGTTAGCTCGACGAAGAGCCGGAAGACGCGCAAGAATTTTGCTTCCCCTCTAATATCGCGAAGTTTTAATTCGATATCGGAATATTCGCCAGTACAGTTGATTGCTCGTCCATTTGATCGATTCATCCGGGAGAAAGTTTCGCGCGGAGGAGAGTCCGCGATCAGGTTGGCCAACTCTTGCGTTTAGCCGATCGATAAACCGGAATTCCTGAATCGGACTAGTTGCGAAGATTCCGGGGAAAATTAGTTCGGGATTATGCGATCCTCCACCCCCCTCTTCCCGCCCCTCGCGCTTATCCGGTGAGAAATATACGGGAGTCGTTACTTTGTTTCGTTCGGGGTTTCAATCTCCACTGTCAAGAATAATTCATCTTCGTCCTTTGTGACCAATTTCACACAATTTCTTTTTTTTTTTTAGATACATTGGATGTTTCGCGATCTCCATTTTCGAGAATAATTTAACCCTTATCCGTCCACGTGTCAATTTGACAGATCTCGTTTCGTACGAGATTTCAATCTTCGTTGTCAAGGATAATTTACATCTCCTTCGACCCTCGTGTCGATTTCACACATTTTTTACCAATTATTGATAAATTGTATGCTCCGAGCTCACAGGAATTATTACTTTATTTCGTTCGAGATTCCGCTCTCCGTTGTCAACATTAATTCATCCCTTATCCATCATTCCTGTCTGTTTCCCACGTTTTTTTTACCGATTCCGAAGAAATAGCATGTTCTGCACGCGATTCTATTAGTTGCGAACGACACGCATCTTCTTGTGAAGTTGATCACATTGTACCTTAGTTTTTCATACACGAGGAAGGAATTTACAAAGATACAGAACAGAAATGTCTATGCGAAAACTAACAAATATTCAAACATTCAAAAAAGTATACTATAAATTTTAACTAAACCACATACACACAAACACGGAGTCTACAAAGTTTCATGTTAGCAAACAGCAACAATAAATAACTCCGCAGTTACATAGAAAACAGCGGCTCCGTTCCGCCCCAAAATAAGTACCACAAATTCCACAAATTCAAAGAATTGAAGATCTGCAGCACAACAATCGAACCAAAAAATGGAAAAGAAACCTACAGCTGAAAACTGCAACACAATTCCCTCCCCCGGAGTTAGCCTACTCTCAAAATACCCCCCTCCCACCTTCAAAGCCAAAGAAAAGCGTTCGTTTTCGCGCGGGGAACGAAGAACTCCGTAAATATTCTCGCGTCGGCGTGCCCGCAGCAATGCAGTCTAATTACGGGAGAATTTCGGGTGACCTGCTCCAAACAGAAATTGTTCATTAAACTCCATGGAAGCGGTGCGGTCATGGTGTATGCAACGTTGCCGCTAAATCCAGCCGAGAAACGAACGTTAGATATCATGGGGGGATGGGTCCGGTCCAATGGAACCGGGCAACACCGGCTACACCGCCAGAACAGCAACGGAACAGCAACGGTGGAGCAACGGTAGCATCAACAGAGAAACAGCAGTAGCTGGGTCGAGCCAGCGAGTTTGTCCGGTAATCTGCGTGCGTTCCGGCGAGAACGGTTCGACCGCGAATCGCCGGTGCGTTTCCCGATCGGTTGTACGCACAAACGGCCGTTTCAAACGGCCTGCTGGAAAGGCTGATGGCCGCTGAGTGTTCCGACAGCGTTCCGGCCGTGATTAACGCCTGCGAGTTCTAGGCCTGTGCCATGGAGTCGTTTTCTGACCCACGCCGATGTTTCACTAGTTTTACACATGGCGATGGCTCGGGACCGGCCTCCATCGTAATTCAGTTAAGGAAGAAAAAGAAGAGACGATTTTCTTATTTCGAAATAAAAACCGACTGACCCGAAGGACAGACGCAGTACGGTACAGCCTCGTCTATTCGATCATAGTTACTACAGACTTTAAGGGGGCCGGCAGGCATTTGGCCTTGACTGTCACGCTATGTTACGCTGTGCCTTTCTTTCTAGACATTCTACGCCTTAAATAAGTAAGTAATCAATTAAAAATGCGTATCGCCGTGTTTGTACATGTCTTTGCTACGTCTGTATAGAGCCATTTTTCGATACGAACACTAAATCTCTCGAAATGAAGAGGATCTCTAAGCGACAGCCATCTTGTGACGTCATACTTGCTTCAGAATTCGAATTTTCTGCCGAATATTACTAGTTACTCCGCGATGAGGTGGAAATTCGCAATTTGGGCTCTATGCAGACGTTGATTGGACTTTTAGGAAACACAATTGGCCACTTCTAAACGGCTCATTGCAATATTGAAGCGGTAGTTTGTCTAGATTTTGACCCTTGTGTACGTATATGGATTTTAAACCATGGCGGCCCTCTTAAGGGGCCGTTTTCCGTAGATTCGTGATAAGGTAGAGTGACTACATTACCGTCAAAAAATGGTTTTACGTGCTTCAAGTTTTCGTCCATAAATAAGAATATTTTGTCTCTGGTAAAGGGCTCGTTCGAAATCTACGCATCGGATTTCCAAACTCGATTTTCTCGAAAACCAAACCTTAAATGAAAAAATTTTATTCCATATTTCGTTCCTAATTTTTCATAAGGAACCACCCCGTGTCCGCTTGTACATGTTATTCGGCCGCGCCCTGTATATAAATTTCAATCTGTGAGTGTCGTGTAGAGGACATTGCCATAAGACATGATCAATATCCTGTGTCTCGTGACCACGTGAACAGCCAGGGTTATAAATCTTCGCTTTTAGTCTTCGCTACGAAGACAAAAATTTGAAGAGATTAGCCTGAAACTCGAATCCATGCTGCGGACGTTTTATTGACGGTATTTGACACAGAAAAAATTTATTTTGAGTTCAGCAATAAGGGAACAGCCATAATTTGGCCCGCAGACGGTAGGCGCGTCGATAATTTGGAGATTTTGCTCGGATCGCTCGAGACTGGACAAATTCGATTGATTTCAGGGCCGTGTCCAGGCTCCCATGCGTACAACGCGCATCCTCGTCGCGGTCGCGGCTCCTGTTACCGTGAGAAAGGGAGGCTCGAACTGGTCCGCCCGGTGAAAACACGATCTCGCCAAGAGATCAATCCCTCGGCGACCAATCGATCGTTATGAGAAATCCTACGGCTGCGTCGACGGTTACACAATCCTCGGTGACAGTGTGCCCTCCCTCGGCGATCGCCTCGTTCCGCACGGTATCGATGATCGCGCACGAGAAAAGTCGGCTAACTAGCTGTCTCGGATTCCTGGGAATGCCAGGATCGCCAGGATCTTCTCTCTCTCTCTCCCTCCCTCTCTCTCTGACTCCATTCGCACAGGTCCCGCGCCAGATCGATCATCCCTCTCTCCCGTCGCACCATACCAATTTCAACGGAAGACCGTTTCTCCTCCTTCGATTACTTTCCATTTCGCCGGCGCTTGATAGGTTATTGTGGACCCGGCCAGGCCGCGAGGTCATCCAACAACGATCTGTTTGATGGATTCTGGAACGCCGGCTCCACGAGCTGGAACTCCATGCTGGCCGGAGATGGCCACCCGGGTTCTAGAGTTGCCTCGCGGATTCGTGGAGTCTTTCTTCAAGAGAGTTGCAAACGCGATACTTAGTTCGAATTAATTCGAGCTTTCGCGGTATGGTAGGGCGATTATCCGACCTGAACGGAGAACCATAAGGGTAGGTATCCAGTGGTACTTTTTGGTGTGTTCCCAGTTGCTGTGGATGTCTGTGTGTTTTTAGTGCGACGAACAATGGAAATAGTATAAAATGAAAGCCGGCGAGCTGCTCGGAATCAAAGAGGCTTGCGAAAGACTAACGGCACAAGACATCCGAGAACCAATGATATAATAGTAATCTCGACTTGATTTAACTCGACGTTCGTTTGTAGTTTCGACGATTTCTGAGCAGCTGACGACGTTCTGGCACTGTCTCGTGCCAAGACCGAACGAACGAACTGAAAAATTCGGTACAAATTGATCGAATAGAAGTAGTGGACTATTTCACATTTCGATTTCTGTTCCTAATTAGATGTTTCGTATAATTTTTTAACACGCATATTTCTTTAACATACGAGAAAATTAGCTTTCGGAATTTATTAAACAGAAATTAGATCCTTCATTCGCAAAGCACAGATGAAATCAAACGGAACACGCTCCGCTAATAACTTTGAAAACCACATCGTTACTCAGGGTGTCCCAAAAGTGTACTTCCTCGAATAGGGTGATTCCCTATGTCATTTGACGTAACCTTTTCCTTTACGAAAATGTTCTCCGTAGCCTTGTTAAGGAGTTAGTAAGGAAAAACAGGGACCAATCAGGACGCGGCTACAGCGGACGGATTCCTTCTCGGCCAATCCCAAAGCCACGCTCAGCGGGACCCGTCGCCGAGGGAAAATCCTTCCGCGCTCTGATTGGTCCGTGTTTTTCGTTAATAACTCCGTAACGAAGCCGCGGAGAAGATTTTCGCAAAGGAAAGAGTTACTTCAAATGACCTCGAGAATCACCATCTTCAAGGAGCTACAACATTTTTGGGACACCCTGTATCTCCCACGTATTTAAAGACGAAGTTAAACGTTCATGCCAATACAGCGTAGCAATGAGCTCGCCAGAGAATCCGCCATTTAACTGCTCAAACTCGAACATCGATAATAAACAACGTGCACTTGGTCGAGAACAAGATCCAGTAGAGTACAGTGCAATGCAATATTATTTTCGCTTTACCAGGAACACGAGCGAAATGAAAGAATGTTCATCGATTGTTTCGACTTCGTTAAATCGCCCACACGGAGTCGAGAAATTCGCTCGCGCGAATCTGCTCAATTTATTCGGTAAGTGTTCTCTGCACGTGTAAAAACCAACGAACAAAATTAAACGTCGAACTCGCCTCGTCGTTGGGCTCCAATAAAAATCTGCCGTGGCAAAAAGCAAAAAGGAAAAAATAATAAAAAGGGATACACGTCCGCCGGTACGTTTATTTGATTGATTCCCAAAGGAACGAATTTCGGGTAATTAATATTTTAGCGGGGTCGTTGGCAACATTTCAAAAATCCTACATCGCAGGCGTCCCGGCGACGCGCTTTGAATTCGACGCTCGTTGCCGCCGGCAGATATTTATTTGTTGGTTCATTTTATTGTTCTCTGTATTTTTTTTTAACGCCGAGGATGCTATGTGATCCGCATTCGATATTGAATTATATCGATGTCGTGCACAAGCCAGACAGACGGAGAGAGTATGTATACGCGTGTAATACGTTTATATACAAATAATGCCCCGCGTGACGTATTTCTAGAGAGAACGATCATGCGTCACGAATACAACGATCCTCTACCTGTTATTCATGCAGAAGAGGCGTGACAGCTACGTACCTGGCAGTCAGTTATGTCAATGTTGGTACTGTATCGCGCGAATTTATTAGCTTTCGTAAATTCCGCTCCTACGAGTTTCATTTCGCTCGATTGACGCACAGAGATATACCCGGTGGCCGTGTGCACGCTTGAAAGTAAAAGCCCTTTCCATAAAAGGTACCATTGGAATTCGCATGATTCAGTTAGTATTTTTGCAAATTTTCCTCCCCTCGTTAATCAAATTGTCCCGGAATAAAATGAATCACATTGACAAATTGCTGCACTTGGAATTCCTGTAATTTCTCATTACAAACCTATCGTGTAATAATTACAGCTGTGATTACACTAGGTTTAATTTTTAATCTACGATTGTTGAGATTGCAAAGGTGCACCGGTGAGAAATTATTCAACAAATTAATTTTTTCAGGTGTATATTGTAGAAACGGCTAAAAATTCGGACAGATCCATTTTTATAAAGTATTTTTTATTTTTATAAAGTAATGTGATACAGTCATTTCTAGTGTTCCATAATCCTAGTGTTAATTTCGATTTATTACAGTATTTACATACACGATTTACATATACTTCGCACACGTGCGTTCGTGCGAACATATTTCGGTTGCATTTTGTTTTTCGCTATTCCATTGTTACTTAAATTTCGCGGATGTTTATTCAATTTCCATTTGAATGTTTATTCGTTCATGTGTATTCAAATCTCCGTTCCATCACACGCTTATATTCGTCATTTATTTTTGTTTTAACTTCATCAAAAGCGGAAATGAATAAATTCATGGTGTAATATTTTTTCCTCGTCGTCCTCGAAGAATGATCCGAGCTTATATCTAACGTACGTCTCTTTTGAATTCGCTGAAGCTTCACCAATTTTACGAATCCAAGGACGTCATTCTCGAAATATTAGGTCGTCGTTTACACTTGTACCATTTAAATTCTGAAAATAAATTATGTAATCTTTCATTCCGCAACCTCTTCTGACCTTTTCGGCAAGGACATCATACCGTCACTATAAAATTTCTGCGGTTTTTCACTAAAATACTTTTCAATGGTGAATAATATAACCATATCCACGGGACGAACTAATACATGCACTTTCTATAGGAAATCACGATTCAAGGCCGACCGTAATCGATACTTGCTCGCCAGGTGTACGTTAGCTTTAACGTATCGCCCGAACTCGCCTAGGAAACGTTGTACGACGCTTAATTTCGCCTAATCAAAGTATGCTTAATGTTCGGGGCGCAGTAATTGAATTTTTACAATCTCCGGTAACCCGGGCATTCTGGACGGCTACGCAACCGTGACACATTTACGCCAGCAAGAACGTCCAGCAACACCGACACGCTTTGTACCGGTTCATTCGCGGCCGGTCAATTTATTATTCAATTCCACGGACAGGCGGCCGATTTCTTCGTTCCCCCGAATAAATCACGCCGCCGCGTAATACGTTCCGACCAGCAATATAAATTTCGGGTCTAAAAGAGAGCCACCTAAATTACTGTGTCCGAGGAGAGCTTCCTATAAATATGTTTTCCGAGGAGAAGCTGCGCGAAATTCTGTGCTTCCCGGGGCAACCGGGCAATAATTTCCGACCGAAGCAGAAATATGTACCGCGCTGATACGCGTTGGCGTAACCGACCGTTCGCCCGTTCGCGTTCGCTCTCCGGGCGATATCGATCATAAAAGGAAATCGCGTACGTGTACGCCGATCTTTTTTTTCCCCGATCGTCGCCTCCCCTCTCCTCCCCCCACGTCGTATTGTGTCGGATCGATTAACGGTGCTTAGCGTACCGGCGGACCATTGTCACGTGCATCGATAAGAACTCGCCTCCTGCCGAACTCGCTAAACAGATCGGAATGCGGTCGCGCCAGATTCCCGGTTCCTGTTTCACGTGCATTGATCATTCGCCCGATTTTTTCGCTGCGGAACAGTGTCACTTGCAGCCGCATTCAAAGGTCAACCTTACGAGTCGGATCTCTGAACCGTGACACGGATGTGTGAGTATTACGGTCCCGTAACGTTCGTTCTATTCGCATTTTCGTAACCTTTGTCTGTCGCGGTTATTTCACACGTCGACGCGGTGACCGCTCGCTTGGGAACGATTGTCATCTAATTAATGCCGCCGTATTTCAATTCATTCGTTCTGAATTCGTAGCGTACCGTGCAAACTTCGTTAGCATTTTACTAATAATAATCGGTAATACCTGTGAAATGTACACGAGTTCTGTGAAACACATAATTTACGCGGAAGTCAATGGGTTCAACATGTTTTTCGCTGTTCGATGCGAATAATTTTAATTTTGTAATACCGATGCGGATCATTTTAACCCTTTGCACTCGAAACTATTTTAACTCCAAAACATTTCTTCCGACCTAGGATATTTCTCTTTTATATATTTCTTTTTCATCTACTCGTACAATATTGAAGTGTTTAGTAATTTATTAAATACAAACAATGATTTTGAATAGTGATACAGCAAGTTTTAGTGGCGACTGTAAGGCATCATTAAAAACTGCTGTATCGTTATTCAAAATATTTTTTAAATTATTAAATCTGTTTGTATATAATAAATTACTAAGCATTTCAGTATTGCAGGAGTAAATCGCACTATTTTCGTATCGATAACATGAACAAATTATGCATAGAAAGGAAATATTCTAGGTCGGAATAAATATGTTTCGTTTTGGGGTTAGAATAGGTTCGAGCGCAGAGGGTTAATTACGTAATAATACGTGGAACCAGAGGGAACATAATCGCGGCATGAGAACCGCTGTCAGCCGGTTTTCCCGGCGTCGGAGAAGCCGCGTTCACGTTTGGAAAAGCTGATGGTCTCTTATTCGCGTTTAGAGGGGCGACCGATAGCGTTAGTTAGTCGAAGCGATGGCGGCATCGGAGGGCTCGCGAACGGAATTCGGATCGTTCTGGTATGCGACACGCGCGTTCGAGCGCTGTTGCCCCGTCCTGGATAAGGAAAACTACGTTTCTCCGACGGCAGCCAAGGCAACGGAGAGCTTGCCTACAGAGGAGAGAGCATCTGTGCCCGCGAACTCCTCTCGAGATAGTCCACGCATCGCGCGAGTTCGAGACGTGACCGGTTTCCCGAGATTCACCGCGTCGTGCTCCCGTTGACAATTCAGGACCTGATTTCGATGCCGGCGGCTTTCGTCTCAGCGATTTAACCCTTAACCGGCACTGCGCTCCACCTTGATCGCGAGTATCGCTCCGCACGGCCGCCATTTTCCTCCGTTCCGTGCGGCCCGCCGCCGACTGTCCGGCAAATCGACACTTCAGCTGCGTCTCCGTTTGTCGTTTAATTCGATTTGATGGATTTCTAGCAAAATCGGTTGAAATTTCAAATTCCACGAAATGCAGAAAATTCAAAGATGTACACAAGATACATATTTTTCCTTTTTATTGTACAGTTTCAACCTCCGATAAGAGGTTAGTGTGCAGAGGTTATTGTCTGTATTACAAACATAATATTACAATAATAACTTTATATTAATGCGAAGGTAACGTAATACATTGGTACATATCAGTTGGAGTCAACAATATATTATTTTTCATCTATTAAAATTATTAAGGGGAAGAAACTACGTTCCGTTTGGTTTCTATTTCTTGCAATCGATGCAGTAACGTAAAAGCAATCGTATAAATGTCTAGCATAATGTCGCCGCAAGAAATTACGAATTGAACTAAGAAATGGTAATTTTAATGGTAAATTACTTTTTGACCCGACTTATCGAAACATTACGATGTTCCATATTGCGTGGGCGTTCTATATAATTTGCATTAGCCCTGTAATAAATTTCGTTTAATTGGTAAGTTCTGTTCGGTCGGCCAGAATTATGGCGAGTGTTAAATACGCGGAGCGTCTACCGGATTGTTCCGCTCGCCGGGTTTTCTGCGTGTCTCGAGTAGCTACGATCTTGGAATTCTGAGCGTGTTCGGTATACCTCGCCTCGGTTTACTTCCGCGAGAATTGTTTTACTGCTTTTTCATGATCCGACTGATTTACGCTAATATAGGAGATAATTTACGACCGGTGATAATTGAACTGCGGATCTCGGTGCGTTCATCGCGTCCGTAGATCTTTCGGATGGAGGAATCTCGAAGGCGTAAGGCTGACAAATGCAACCCCAGAGCAATAAATATTGTTTCTACTGTCTATTGTTATCTATGGTGCAGCGATATGTCGTTCTGTACTATGAAAATTAATCAATTCCATCGGCTGGTATCGTTAGCAGTGCGAAAATCCTTTCAAGTTTTCGGAAGTTGAAATACCGCCATTTTATTTAAAAGGAATGTAACAATATTCTCCTAACAACTTTACAGTTTCGTATTTCATTTGTTTTTTGTCGTAAATAAAATCCTCAGTCTTTACTTATGAGACGACTCGATGAAACATCGCTTTTAAAACTGCCTCAATTATATTTTCATAATACAAAAGCAATTAATAAATGCTGAAAAATACTTATGCCCGCACTGTCTGTACTCGTACTGTTTTGCATACGCGATTACAATTAACGAGAACACGCTTTGTTTGTCGATCAGGCGAAACGCATTTCGCGCGAAGCTGAACCCCCACTTTTATAATGAGCTGTTTATAAAAGTCATCGGGAATCTCCGTCCGTGATTCGACGGATCGAGACGGGATTTGACGGGTTAAAGATCGAATTTTCTGAAGGACCCGGGAATGATGGATTCAATTATGATTTCAAATTTAAATAGAACACGCCGCGCCGCGCGGCCAATGACTGCGCGGCCAACGACAGGGAATCGAACGCGTAATAATCGATCTGTAAGTTTTAATTACTACAATGTACCGTCGACGAGACGCTGCTTGTTTGCCAGTGTCGTCAGCCCGGTATTATCAATGCATATTTAGTACCGAATATATTATAACCATTAAAATGCAGTTATTGCCCGTAATTATTGCATTATACCGGTGTGATTAAGGTATTCATAGCTTCGTTATACGTACGACCGGGATTTTAGGATTGTGCGAGTGAGATATCACACTGTGTGATCGTCAACTTTCGTTTCGTTCCGTGATCGATCGAATTATGGGGAATTTCGAAAAACAGCTGCTACCCAGCTAAATTCGATTCTCTATGCGGCAACTATTCTCTTGCTCGTTAATTTAACGGCATTATTTATTAACGACAATACTTTTTCATGAAACCGCTGAACTACAATTTCAAAAGACTTTAACATCATCGTGTAACTCTGTTTGTTACAGGTAAGGGCTACGAAGACTCATTTTTCCGTGTTCCGCTCTGTAAAGTGAAAAACTTCGAGGCCGGAGACCTACTGTGCGCGTAAGTGCATTTTGAAAAGTTCTTTACCCCTTTGTTACAACGGGCCACCCCTTTTCTAACACCCACGCATAAAGAACAGGCCGCGCAATTTAAACCAGACATGGTTCTCCTTAAAATTAGCACGCAAAATTAACGCGAATCTCTTTTGCAACGTTTTCCTCGCGGGAAATTCGCCGTTTCTAACAAATTATAATTATTCGAATTTACGCTTATTATGGCACTCCTTTCGCGGTGCAAACTCCGTTCGCCTGGCGTGCCCTCCATTTTCCATCTTTCAATTTCATTCAATTTTTCCGCAACGCTTTTCGACCTGCAGTTGGATATTATTGAACGCGACTGCGACACAGCCCGGACAATTTGTAAAACATTGCCAATTATCTGTTCAGCAGCAGAATTTCTCTCCCGCGAGAGAGCGCTCGAACGAATTATCGCGAGAATTGATTCCCGGTATTTCAAGGTATCTCCACGGATCCTCAGCTCCTCAGATCCGTGATTTCTTTCAGCAAGATGCTCCGCTCGCTTCTTAATGAAGTAAAGCGGCGGGAAGTAGCTGGGAAACTTTATACCCTGCATTTTCGACATGCACGTACAGGGTGGACCATTTAGAACGAACGCCCAAACGTCTTCGTCACTAATGATTTCATTTCCTCATGTCCCAATAGAGACATACAAAGAAAACACGTCAATCCATTAAAAAAGCAACGGTGACCTTGAAATACCCTGTATGACCTGACTGTATTGCGTTATTTTTTCATGAACCAGTGATGTTTACAAACTGCAAATGTACATTTAGCAAAATAATTACCAAATGTAAAACATGACCTTGAAGTAACCTTTGTCATCTGGAATTAAAATTACACTTCAAAAAATTATATTCAAAAGTCCGTTTTTCAACTAAAGGAAGGAGAATCATTCTATTTATTTTTGATGTTCGGGGTCGGATGAAGGTCATCGTACTATAGATCGGTGTAGTCAAACGAGAGATATTTTTTAATGATACTGGCAAAAGGAAGCATTAAAAATGTCTTGTTCACCAAGGTGTTTGATGTTTCAACGTTGTTTACATACCCTTTTTCATTTTTAACTGGTGAGACGTTTGAGCCGTTCAAGTTGAACGGGACACCCCGTATACATTTCTGTCTTGCCGCTCTCGGTGATTCTATCGATCTGAAGAGCGAAATGAATTGACTTCATTCGTTGGAGACGGAGAGGGACAAGCACAGCAGCAGCAGCAGCAGCAGCGACGGCGGCGAAGTACTTTGTAATTCGAATCCCTCTCTTCCCGTGCGAATCCGATTTCCAGTATTTTCATCCCGCGAATCATTTAAATAGCCCGCGTTTCATACGATTTTAAAGGGGCCTCCAATTACACGCTCAAACGTTGTTTAAGCCGATGATATTTTAAACGGATCGGGGCCGGGTCCGTCGTCACCGCGCGCCGATTCGTAGGAAATCATTGTGGTTTCAAAAGCATCGAATCCGTATTACTTTTCCGGCTCTGCGTCCGGCTCGCTTTCGCGCGCGCGTTAAAAAATATTAATTAAACCGTGCATTAATGACCGCCCGGCGAAATAAAAACACACGGCCGACCGGTTTCAAGCGGTGACCGCGCGCGCGTTCTCATCGGAAAGAACGTTGAAACATCGGTTTTAACGTTTCACGCTGCTCGCAATTCAAAGAAGAAACGCACGGGCACAGCCCAATATTATTTTACTAATGAAACGATTACACGGTTCATCGACGATCTCGTCGATTTTCGGATTTCGGATCACTACTGTTAGAAACGAACCTCGAAATTACTGCTCTATTAAATTTCTAGCTCGAGCCATGCAAAGTAAAAAGGAGAAGGAGAGAAACAAGTCGGAAGTTTCGACTCTTCCGCGACTTCCTCGCGAAGCAATAAAAAAGCCGACAACAACGCGACAAACGACGAATTCGTTCGTTTCCGCGAGATAAGATTAACAATAGCTCGGAAATTAATCTCTAATTTCCCCTCGAACCGGGAGCATGTTGCGTGAACGTTCAAATACAACTTTGACCGTCCGCCCGTGGCGGAACGGGGCGGGGAGGGGGGATCGACGAGGAGGGGGGTGTATACCGAGGGTGTATGAATCGAACAAGTACCGAATTTCTCGAGTTCGAGTGCTCGCGAGAGAGGCTGCGAAAATCGTGTTCAGGTATCATCGTCGGTTCGAAGGTGCGCGAGGGAGCATCGCCGACGGTTGCTCGACAGTGAAACTCTCGGAGGAAACTCGAGATCTAGGTCAGCCGTTCAATTGTTTACAAGAGAACGCGAATTTAGGATCCGGCTGTTGGTCGCGGGCTTTCACGACGAAACCCTCGTTTGGCCACCGGCGGGTCACCCGCGTTGGCCCGCCGGAGCCCGCCGAGGCCCGCCCTCTGACCCTGGAGGACCCTGTAAGAAGACTCGATGACGTAATAACGCCGCCGCGTTCTTCGCTCGCAACAGGATATCCGACCTGCCAAGGATAATTCGAGTCGGGTTCCTCTCGGCCGATAGATTTTCAAAACGACACCATCACCATCCGGCCCCTGCGACCAAACGTTCCGAAACGTCTAAAAAACGCAAGCTAATCTGTGGATGTGTCTATGGCAACCATAACGAAAATGCAGAGGGAAATCCTAGAGACAAAATATCGTCGGACTAATTTCTACAGGGTGGTCCACACAATCGTTCTAGGTTGTAACTCGGTTACCAGTTACCAGTCTTCCAAAAAAGATATTCCGCCAATCAGATGTCTAGAGATCTACCCCCCGCCAACGTTCGGTTAGTATGCAGACTAGTAAGCAGAGACACTCGAAAACCGGCAAAGCGGCAACATCGTTAGTCTAACGCGCCGTCCGAAATATTGTACCCGACTTCTTAGTCGCCGTCTTTAGTACAAGTTCAGTTAGTGTCCCTCGTATTCGTTACCAAAAATACACTTGTTTAGTCAATCAACTCCACATTTCATAATCACTATCCAACATATAAGTGAAGGAAGCATTCACCGATGGGTCTAATTTCAACAAATATCAAACTTATTCACACGTCAACAAGAAGGGTGGAATATGGTTTAAAGTGCTACTACATCCGTAGGACCGTGTTCCTCCTGGAAGTCTATAATTGTATAATGTTTTTTTATGGAAATTTTTGACACAGTTCGTACACAACGCGGCGGAGATGAATTATCGAGATGTTCGAAGAAAATCTCTTTATCGAAGATGCTGAAAATTGTTTCGCGTGATAACGGCGAAGAGAGCAAGGTGAAATTCAAGACTATTCGAATGCACTCGAAAACGGCGGAAAAACGCTCGTAATATTTCCAGCATCGATTCGATCGTGCCCCGATCACCAAGCGAACAGAATAAAATATCACGGGAACACCTCGGCTCGGTTTATCAAACATTTTTCCGAAAATCCTAATGGATTTCCGCAATCAAATCCTAATGCATTTTTGCAATCAGCCGAGAGGAAAAGGTAGAGCACACTTACGGAAATATCCATTAACGTTCAAGAAGGACGCGATCTAACGGTGTCGCGGGGAGACTGATCGAACGAAAAACTTGGAGCGAGAACTATGATTCAAACGGACTGCTTTTACTCGGTTTCTTCTGCGAGGAGCTCGCGACTATGTGTATATATGTGTTCTTGTGAGCGCGCGCGTGTGTGTGAATGTTCACCTGTCCCCCTTGGAGCTCCAGTTTGTCAAAGAAAGAAGAACGGAAACACATCGCGTTCAGTATATCTCAATTTTCCAGCGAAATTTGTAGTTACGTATCTATTATTCGATTCTTGATCATGAAGCCGAGATAAAGGGAACGGCAAACATACATTTTATCTCTTGCCGGAGCCTCCGAGAGGAAAACAATTTAATTTCATCGCTGTTCGAACAGCATTTGAATATTTGAAAAATATTACACCGCACTTTAAACGACAACCGCCCGCAGTCCTCGAAAATAGTTACGCATCAGATCTTAGCCCTGCAACGTGCGGTTTCTGGCGACCCTAACTATATTTCTGAAAATTAATTAGCGCTGGTGCTCTGCACGACAATTAGAAATACGTTTCCTTAACTGGTTCGGAAGACTTGAGGGTCTAGTTTAAAAATTATACGGTATCTCGGTAAATTTGTACACAATTTTGAAAATACGCTTACAATCAGTAGGCTTTATTTAGAAAAAGGTTCATTTAGGAAAGAGGAAATAGATAAATTCTGACTGGTAGTTCGCTTGACAACCGCCATCTTCTTGACACGCTATGATTCCAAGAATATAGCCGCAAGAGGAATGAGAGGTGGCATAGTGATGCATCGAATTTATTACCGAAGCTGTAATTCAATGGCGCGAGCTGCGCCAAGAGAAGAAGATGTAGCTTTTTATCAAGAGAGAAAGAGAGAGAGAGAGAGAGAGAGAGGGCAGTTCGGAGATTTAAGAAGGGGAGATTATCTCTTCCTTTATCTCGAAAATCTGTCTTCGTGCTCGAAAATGCTATAAAGCGAATGGAAGCTTCCTCGCTGGGATTCGCCGTGCGTGATAGAAAGTAGATCCGCGGAACTCGAAATAAACCATTCGAACGGAATGCGCGCATAGAGAACCTGTTGTCCGAGGAAGTACGGCGTTCGATCCACATTCCGGGGTTTTGCGGAGCAAATGCAGGCTGTATGCAAACGTACGCCTCGGCATGCGCCGACTTAGGGTACGGGGGACACTAAGCCCATTCCTCGCGTGAGACATTTGTCACTTTCTTCTCCGATGCGGAGGAACTCTGCAAAAATTAGCATAACTTCGGGACGCGAGGTTCACCACATTGCCACGTTACATAATCCCCACGAGAATACCTTCACCTAACTTTACCTGACTCTCCTGCTCGGCTTTTAAACGTTGGACCAGCCAGACGAAATAAATATTTGATACCGACGCATTAGAAAGAGTATTCCGCGAGATGCACATTTTATGAGACGCTATAATTCTGGGCCGAATCGATCGACGCTGGCTGCGCCGTCGGGTCGTTCAATTAATATTTTATCACCGGGAGTTAGGCTATTGTCGTCTCTGTATTATGAAATTAATACGAGCTGGTTTCGATTCAATTCGGTTGGATATACATCCGGGAAAAAGGTTTGTCGATTGAATTGAATTTTTATTATATTCACTTTGACGGAATAATTTGATCAGTAATGCTTTTATAACGTAATTATTCTTCCGAATACAAACGCCTAAAAATCGGTGGAAAAGCGGCCTCGGTAACCAAAATCCCCCCGTAAAAATCTACATTCGTTCGTTCGAATTTCTGAGACACAAAGGCCACGAATTTGAAGCTCGAGTCTCTTTCACGTTTGTCGACGGTTCATCAGGGTGTGGTTGCTGCGACTCGAAAGTTACGTCAAAATGATACTAAATTCTTTGATCCGGCGGGTGCGGCGAGGCCGCGCGCTCCTTTCCGGCCGCACCGGGCGTCCTTTATGTCTGAGCTGCGTGTATTCCGATCGCTGGGACCCTTTTATGCCCGCGTTGCCAGACGTGGTCAGCTTCAAGCCACGTTTATGGACGCCTTTGATGACTAGTTTGCCGAGTCCTCGGACGCCAGCTCGCCGGACGGACATCAGACTTTTCAGAGACGCGAGAGGGACCGAGAGAGAGAGAGAGAGAGAGAGAGAGAGAGGCCTCGATCAGGATTGTTTCGACCGCACGCTGATCGCTAAAACCCCCGACTCACCACCCCGTATCCGGATTTATGAAGACCGGTCTCATGCGCTTTAGGATCTTGTCCAGCCGGTCGCGGAGGATTAACTGTTTACTTCGAGAAGCCAGGTGAAATGGAACTTCGGAGACGTCTCCACCGCGTCGAACTCGGAGTCCCCGCGGATGCCAGAAAGTAGACTACTTCGCGAAAAAGTTCTACGGGGAACAGCTTCGGCAGCCTTGAGAATTCGAGAACCGGCAGAGTTTCTTGTCCGCGAGCTTTATTTAACTATCAACGGTTGCTCGGTTCGTCGAGCATCCGTGGATACACGCCCTGAGAGACTGCGAGGCTCGAAAAAGTCTGTAAAAAACGTTTTTCGTTTAATCGTTGTTCGTCGGTTCAGTTTTTGGTCCGTAGGGTTCACTCTTCGACACTTCGATCGCCACCACTTCTGGAAGTGGAAGAAATTTATTTGCACAGGAGTTTCGACGTTGTCGTACCGAGTGTAGCGAAGTTGAACGAAATTTACTTCGGAAGGACATTTACGAGAAATTCATTCGGAACCGCTACAACGAAATATTATGAAAATCTAAATTCTTTGAATCAAGATCATGCACCGAGCGATCAAAGAGAGGCGAAGTTGGGAGGAGCGGAGAGGCAGTCCGCGGTTTCTGCATGCAGAAAGGATCGGAAAACACGGCGAGCCAGGTGGGGCGAGGAGAAGCTACCGCCAGACAAAACCGGCTTGCACTCTCTCCGTCTGTTCGTGTCTCTCTCTCCTTGGACCGTTTCGCGTGTTCTTGTCGGTGAGACGCAGTCCACGGCTGGGCTGTCTCTCTCGCTCGCCACGCGAGCGTCGAGCGACCGGCTCGATGCACCTGCACCCGTGCTGCACCGTTGCTCATCGCCGGTTCCCCTTCTCCTTTGCTGCAGCGGCGACCGGCTTGCGCCTACTCGCGCGCTCAAGCTTCCCGCTTGTCATCCCCGCGTCTCTCTCTCTCTCTCTCTCTCTCTCTCTCTCTTTCTCTGTAGCGATTCCACCGATCTCGCCAGCGATGAGAACGAGCCCTGCTCGAGCACTTCTGGTTCGACCTGTTAACACGTTCTCCTCGGCGTCAGTCAGACGGGCTGAAGTTTCCGTTCGCCGGGGCTATCAATATGTAATTATTAGGTTTTATGGAAATGTTAACAGGATTTATTTCACCATTGCTATCGAAGCTGATTCGATGGGATTCTCATATTAAGTCGGAATTGCAGGCTCTGAGCTGTGAGGCCAGCGAATAGGACGCGACATTTTCTCATCGGCTGTATTTGAGAGCACAAACTGGGACTGTTTTTATAAGATTGACTAATACAGGCATTGAGAGTAGGTTAAAGAGTAGGTTGTTCTCGAAAGTGAAGGTTCTACTTACGACAGAACCTACCAAACATCGAAATTTTGGAAATTTTGTAGGATTCCTTTCGCCACACACCTTTCGATATTTCAAGCATAACAGTTTCTAATTACGATGGTCACAATCTCCCACCATCTTCTGCAATTGTTTCTTTGCTATCAATGTGTCTAAATAACCTTGCCTCCAGCACCTTGTAATCGACGAAGAAAATTGTCTTGAATGAGAAATAGCAACGCCTACTTTATCCACGCTCGCCCAGTAATTTCAAATTTTCCAATAACGGAGGAAGTTCCGTGAAAGTACAAGTTCAAGATAATTGCGAACTGTTAAATTCTGCACAACCTTTTCAAAAAGCTTTTACACTGGACTATCTCAAGTTTCCTGATGGCAATTCACCATTCAGCAAAAGGAGAACCTCGAAAAGATGATAGTCGCGCCAAGAAACGTGAATTTCAAGTCGGTGGCTCGAGGGCGTCGCGCGGAGGACGCCCGCAAAAATTTCGCTGGCGACTTTGCGCGAGGGGGAGAGCGTGTTCCGCGACAGATTCGTCGCCATCGCTAGCTCGACGGGGAACTCGTCCGTGGATGGCCCCGGGGCTATCATCCCAATCTCACGCCGCACGGAACAGCCAACTTAACCCATTCGCATATCCCGAAAAGCGGAAACGTTCTTGTCCCCTTTGTACCCTTGAACGCGCGAACGAAAGACGCGAAAAGACGCCGCGCGTAGGAGAGCCGAGAAGGCTCTCTCGTTTTTTCGCGACGCGACGCGACGGGACGGGTCTGGACGTTTCCTTTTTGACAGGCGTGTTACACAAATTGCCGGAGTTTCCCGCGGGAAAAAGCGAGGAGAACCCGCGTGCCACGGCCTATCTCTTTACGTTCAAGAGGGACGCTCTTCCGAGGGAAGAGCTGAATGCTGGTTTAATGATGATAACAGGCGGCGTCAACGCGCCACGTCGCTCGCGCTGATCCGCGCGGAATGTCTTTACCTTCTCCGCTGATTGATCGGGAACCGTGGATACAAGCACACTCGAAACCGTTTGACGAGTTGCCTGACGTCCGCTGGACTTGCTTTCTTCGTTGCGGCCGCGACGCTTCGGATTTTTGCGGAACGCTCGAAGCGCTTTCTGTCGAACCGTCACGCTGTCCCACCGAAAGCAACAACTCTGTGGAAATATCGAAAGAGTCGTAGAATTGATCGCGAGAGAATCGAATCGATTAAACTGACGATAAAAAGGTGGCTCGCAATTTCAACGTTTGTCACCGTGCGTGGAAATTCTTGTGATAAACGCATAAAATCTGCAGTCCCGTTTTATGACTGAAAGAATTTTAAGCAGATTTATGCGGTAGCCGGATAGCGCGATGCTTGATAATGGTTTTGAACAATTTGAGACATTGGAAACTTTGTTCTTGGCGTATCTACGGAGCACGTAGTATTACTGTTCTGGGAAGTAGATCCCCAGCAATTAAAACTTACAGTTTTAATCGCAATTAAACCACGATGCTGCTGTGACGGGATATTTGCAATGAAACATTTATTAACTAAAATAACACTTTATCCGTTTTGAAATTGTGTACGGACGTGCTCCAAACTTTTCAGCCATTTTAATTGGAAAATCCTACACCCTGTATACTTCATAGATATTTTATACCGCGGTGTTGTTGCAGATTTTATGTATCGTTTGTTTTAATTATTTTATTTTTGTGGCTGAAAAGTTTGATATTGTCGGAGCGAAGAATATTTTAATGGAGACATTAATAACGTTCTGTTGTAATGATAATGTACTTGTGATACCGTGTACCGGCATATTCTACATAATTTATGGAACGGGATAATATTTCAATAGATGTGTAAACGATGGTGTACAGATTGGAAATTATGTGACTAGGATAATACGGACTGTATCATTAGTCATTTGAGCTTTGGTTTTAGATAAACTCGTGGTTTTTATATTGGAATTGAAGATTCTGAGAAACTGGGAAGTATAGTTTATGGGCTCTCTGGGAAACCAGGCTTGAAACATTAAACACGACATGGCTCGCGTGACTGTTCGTCAGTACATTTATTAAGCCTAGTTATATTAATCTTCGAAATGGTATGCTGTCTGCTTCCTGTCGATCCTGTTACTTTGCCGATACCTGTTTCGTAAAGGACATCTAATCCTGACGGCGATCTATTTTTAGCCACTTCATTCCCTTCCATTGTGTATTTATACTTTCCGTGAGAACTTGTCAATTGTTAACCCCTTGTCCTGTACTCTCGTCTAATAAATATGTATGTTATTCATTTCCTTTAAACCGAAATAAAATTCTATTTTGTCGTAGTTGATGTATATCCTTCGGAGAAAACATAGGCATACAATAAATATAAACTATCTTTTTTTTCTATGAAATTCTGAACAATGAAGAATTTCTAATCATTATAATCACAAGATAAATAGTAGTGCAAGGGGTTAACGCGCATTTGTCCAAGTACACGTATTCCTATCCAACTTCTGAATATGTGTAAAAATCATTGCAACACGTTGCGTCCAAATTTTTCAAAAGTAAAGCGTCTTCAACAAGCTTCAGATCCAAAATTCTTAAAAATGTGGTTCCAAAGAAAAAAAGAATGTATTTTCCACTTATTTCTGCAATTGAAATATTTCCACTTTCATTCATATCAATGGCTCGAGAGGAAAAAAAACAATGGTGCGGGAGAAAAACTTTACAAGTTGGATTCACACGTTTTTTTGATACGGTATATCCGCTGAATCGGAAATGACGAGAAAGCTCGTCGCTTAAACGGTGATAATCTGTGGAATGAAACATCACGCGCGATTCGGAAGGAATGCGCGTAAAATTGCACGAGCGCTGCGTTCCCGCCAGTTATTAACGTTTACGTTGCATATTAAAAGTAACTGTCATTCGGCGAAACAAGTTTGTCCGCGCGGTGTTTCCGCCGTCGAACATCACCGGACAAATGAAAACGGACGACGGGAGCCGCACCGGAGAGAAACAAAAGTTCCGCGAAAGTGGCACCGTTATCTACATTAACAATCTTTCGTTTTTCATAACCTCGCCGGCCCTCTCGTACATTCTCATCCCGACGCGGTCCTCGTTTCCACCGTATATTCCGCCATCTCGAAATTAACACTACGCGGCAGCAACGAGCGAAAAAATCCCGAAAACCAGAAACGGCTACAACAAGCCGAGAGAGAGAGAGAGAGAGGGGGGGAAAGGGAAAAGAGAGAGGAGGAATCGGAAGGAAAAAATATGCGACGCATACGCTCAAAAAAAAAAAGAAGAGAAAAATGCTCGGAGCAGAAAAAATAAAATCGTTTACCGGGAGGCTGGCTGGCTCGAACAACGAAACAACGGCGGCACAAAAGATTTTATTTGTCGAAACAAGAGAATTTTCAATGCTTCGTTGAAATTTCTAGTCGATATCCGGCGCTTTTCTCCGTGCTCCTTTTTCCTCATCCTCTCCGATTTCAATTTAGTTCGTTCGAGCCACCCCCCGTGAGTGTGTTTATCGCAACGCGACAACAACCGAAAAAAGAAGAGTACGGGCACACGAGGAAAACCGGGGGGCGCGGGGGAGAGGAGCGAGGAGAGAGAAAAAAAAGGGAAACAGAGATTACGCGCGGAGACAAATTCTTGCATATCGTCCGGCAAATTAGCCGAGCGCCCGACAGAGGTCCTTGTAATTTATTAAACGCGGGGGGAAAGTTCGCGCGCATTGTCCCCGAGTCTTTAGCCGGCCGACGAATGGTTTTTGCGACGCGGCGATGAAGCGGCAAAATGTAAACGACGTGTTGGCGAATTTTTTTGCGGCTCGGAAACGAGCGTCGATGGAAAATGTCGCAGGCAGGACCAATATTGTCTTTCCTTGTAATTCATTGGCGAATTCATTGCGGAATTTCGCCAATGGGAATTGGGTCCACGCGATGTGGCTATATTTGAGGGACGAGAAGCGCTGGATGTTTATTTTCTTCGTTACAGATTACCTTTGGTTCACGCTTACTTTTATCAACTTTTTCATAAATTTCTAGTATGCATTTATTAATTCTCCTTGTACTGCTATTGAATCGATGTATATAAAATGTTCGTTCGAATTGGTCGAAATTCACTGTGTCTTTGGGTTTCATCAAAATTTTTGTGACACATTGTTTGTTTCAACGACGGTTAAGAATACACTGGCTGCCACTTGGCTGTAATTTAAGAACACCGATTTATTGTCGCGAATGTATTGAATCTGTCGAAGGAAGAAATAAATTTCGATTTGGTTGGCTGCCGTTGACTTGGACAATTTTTATTTTGCCTGAAGATCCGCAGTATGGCCGTTTCGCGGCACAAGACGGTTCCCCTCTGCAGCATTAATTGTTCACATGCAACCATACTTGAGCCGCTCGCAGCAACAACAGTTCCCACATCCGTAATATGTGACTTTCGAAGTTGTCGGTCGTATATCGCTCGAATTAGTTGCTCCCATGTTTCTGGTGTACCATTGCTGTAAATCCTGGGCTAACTTCGCGTCGGCAAGGCCAATACCCCTTTCTCTCCTTGCCGCGCCACGGTTAGGTTAGCGGAACGCGACTGTACAGGATGAATCATGCAGGCCGTGCCAGCCTGAATACTGCAACAACGCTTATTTTCTTATGGACTTCCGTCTCCGTAGAGTGCAATGATGCACCGCGCCGGTATGAAACACTCTTTACTCCCCCCCCCCCCTCCCCCACCTCCATCGAAACTATGCTCCACTTCCCCCACCCCCATAAAACGATTTTCTTGTTCGAACAGCGTACGGGGTGTCCCACAACGAAAGGTGGTTGGTAGAGTTTAAAAGCCTCTTTCGCCACTCATTACATGCCAAGCAAAGAATGACTAATTTTAATATATTATCGTCCAACAGCTTCGCGTCTCTATTTCGCTTTTTACCTCGTCGCAAATTATTCGCCTGCAAGGGAAATTGTTTTTACATTTCTAAATGGGACGCTAATAAGCTCGTTTCCTTCTACCACCCCTCCTTCCCCCTTCCCCCAACCCCTGAGCTTGACAGTATCTTCTAATGAGGTGGCGAGTTTTTGTAATCTCTACAGTGGGACTGTACCTGTTTGCTTTACATTGGAAAATGCGGGAAAACGTTTGCGAACGGGTATTTTTAAATATTGTCCGCCCGGCTGGCCTCGTTTCTTTGATTTAAGCTGCAGCTCCTAGTTCGCCATTATCTGCACAGTTACACATACGCGTATTACTCCAACCTGAGCATACTGTTTGTTCAAGAGGGAAAGCGGTTTTAATACAAAATAAATATTTGTTAATGTAAATGAGATCCTCGCTCATCTCTGCAAGTAATTAATACAAATTTTCGAATTTGCGGGAACCTCCAGCAATTAGTTAATAGGTTCGCAGAGAGACTACGCGAACAGATTTATGTGAATATATTTACAATATTTTTGGACGTACAAATGAAACGATGCACAACACTCTAAATGTTGCTATTTGCTATTTCTTTCACTATAATTCTATCCTATAATTCCATCTTTGTCGGTGCTCTGTAAATTGTGCCCTACGCACAAAGTGGTACGAAAATTTATGATAAATCTGAGGTAAAAAATGTTTGCATTAGTTGCAAGGTACCAAATAAATTTTTGATATTTTGCCCGTTCAGTTTAACTATTCGACTGCACGTCTCTATGTAAAATAAGATTTCCTCAACTCCTAACACACAAGTAAATTTTTCCGTTTCAACGATTCTAATATTCGCACAGCGAACAGTGTACGTCATCGAACTGCATATTTCAATATACATATTCTTTGCACTCGTACATAGACGCGCAAAAATCCGCCGGCCGATCACGATGCCAATTGATAAATAGTTCTGAACGTTCCCCCTCAATTTCGCGAATGTGCAAATTCCATGAACGTCCGGAACGTTTTAAGATCAAATTCCAAGGAAAACAATTTAGTACCGTTCGAAACCGCTCTTTCAATTTGCTCGATCGCGTCCGCGCGATCTACCCCGTACATGTCTACCGTTACGAACAACGAATAAAACCGTTTACCAGGTTCTAATGAGTTTTTTCAAGGCCCCGTCGCCGACGATTCCGGTGTTTCTTCGGCAGGCTAATCACCTCGAAAGAAATTCGACGAGGCCAAACGACGCTTGATTGCGATTACGTTCAACGAGCGTTACCGCCGCGCTCGCAGCTTATGCCATTAATTCGAACGATTTTTTGTGGCAGCTAACGGGAGGAATGCTCGCGGACGTTGCGAACGCGCGGCGTGCAGGATTCGCGAATTTCGCGCGGATCCGTCGAAACTTTAAATACCATTCGATCGGGTTGCGTTCTCGGCAACAGGAAATTATTATGCGAGACTGCTAGGCACGTATACCAGTTGAGCAGGTATATTTATCGGGCCAGGAATTCATTCACTTGTATGCACGATCCCGTTACGATCGATCTGGTTCCCGCGCAAAACTCGCGGGCGCTGTTTGTTCGCGAAATTTTGCCGCGACGATTATCCGCGAACCGTGTTGCTAGATCGGATGCAGCCGCGATCATGTTAACAATCGAGCCGTGCGCCAAGGAATTCACTTGCGAATAATCCGCGCGAATTTCATTACCGCCTCTTTCAACCTCTGTCGAATGCTCGCCAGTTATTTCGCTGCGATTCGTCATGAACGAGTCATTAACGGGGCATTATTTGATAATACCCGTTGGTTCAAGTCTTTGCAATCTGGATAAACAGTTTTTTAATTATTTTGTGTTTCGTAGATGTTGCAACGACGATTACATTGTTGCATTGAATTTATAAAACAGCGTATGAACATTGCATGAAGAAATATAGGCACTGAAAGTTTGAGCTTTTTGAAAGGCTGGTTGGGTCCATTATTCCACACGGGCGTAAGATTATGGTTATCTATCCTTGCCAGCGATCCATTAATCTTCTCATTTCGAAGATCAAGGATTTCTTGAACACATTTACCCTTTGCTACAGTGTTTTATCGACACCGTGCACCTCATTTACGACCGGAATTCAAATTACGCGAAATTGTCTCGCAGTTAAAGAAACTTATCCGAACGAGTGTAATAATAAAATCGAGTATAACGTTATTACAAACCGATTGTCCGTAATGACAACCATGCTGATTACAAAATACCCTGGCGTTTCTGCGGTCATTTTTGCATTATGCCCAGTATACTGCTTGATAAAGTAGCACCATCCGGTCGGCCGAAGAGAGGTTTTGAATCGCACGGTTCAAGAGTCAGTGCGTGTTCCTGCCTCGTATCGAGGTTTCGAAAATAATCGCCGATGCAGGTAGCAATCTGAAAATTCTTTCACCGGTCGTAAAGAAAACCGTCAATTTACGATTCCATGAAAGAAGAAACGCTGAGAGGAAACTGCGAGAATTCTCCAATAGTTGGAAAGGGGAAAAGGACTCCATTGAATTACACGCTCGTTACAATTAGCCTGGAGACGTGTACCTGTCCGGGGAAATAATTTGCAGCAGCTGGAATTGGTCGGTAACCGAAAACAAAAGAAGCAAAAACCAGTCGTGAAAATTGATTTATATATTTGCTTGCGGGTTCACTCAGTTTATCATGAATTTGTAATAGCACGTATTCTCCGACGTAAAATATTATTTGATGCGTCTGTTAAGTTTTTCAAAAATATTACGACTGGAAATTCTTGTATAAATGGCAATAAAATAGTAATCGAAAATTTAACTTTCACCTTCGTAATATCGTATTTGACGGAACTAAAACGTTTTTAACACGAAATATTTACAACTCCGTGAAGAATATAAATTGATTGCCGACCAATCGCACCTCTGTTCGTTTCCAATTATTAACGCCGCAGAAAGTCAAACCATAAAACTCACCGAGCCCGGTTAAGTGGCAATATTCGATAGTAATCGCGGTTTCAGAATGCTGTCTTCTACGCGCGGGGATATAATGCTTGCAACTGTTATGGCTGCCATATAGAAGACAGCAAAGTTCCTGCTCACAAATGATATCAGCCATTAAGCCGGGTACGTTCATGTAAATTTACTGCCTAGTAGAAAAGCTAAATTCAACGTGAGTTTATTCCTTCCCTTGCAAAATCCACGAATTCAACAAGAACAAGAGAAAACTGCTGTATTATGCGCGAATAGAATTATAATGTATCTGATATTGTTCGTTCATTATTCCGAACAAAAGTCTAAATGTACCTTTGCTATTAGAATTCTCGGTTTATTGATTACTGTGGGTAAATATAAATTTTATTCTCGTCGATAAAAGTAACATTATTGTGATAGTTGACTGTCGCTTGGAGTTCTTCTAAAGCTTTTCAATTTTCTCTATAGAGAAACGTGTTGGTTGCCAATTTCTCTGTCGAAGGCCACTTTCTTCAGGCTGTACATCAACTTCAGGCCACGGTGGTTACTGCTATATAGAAGACGAGAGATAATGTATCGAAGTGGTAGAACGATATAGTGAGGAGGGCTCCTTAGTGCTCTTCAGAGACCAATTGGTTTCCTTCTACCTATGGTCCCGCATGAGCCAACGAGACTTCGGATGCTGCGACCGCAGTTCTGTATACCTACATAGAAACGGAAACACATTTTCCTTAATCCAGAACACATTACGTTCCAAATTACATTCAAGAATTCACTTGTATAAAACTTACATTCAAGAAAAGTGCAAATATCTTCCAAACGATTCACATATGAAATTTACGACGGATACCAGTCTAGAGATGACTTCGAAGGGAAACTTGACGTAAATTCGTTTATTCACAACACTATAAATGTCTTTTTAAAGTATATTGTAAAAACCAGACATATTTAACCACTTCTAATGTAATCCAGTAGATTTTGGCTAGGAAATTCCGGAAATCCAAGTTTCAATCCCAGGAGATTTCTAGTTCAAAAGTTATTCGTGTGTACAGATGCGATTTGACAGGTATGGGCGCCGCCATATTGGTATGTACTCAGGTATCGTTCAATGAGAAGCCTACTCTTGCAAATCTACGTTATCGACATCACCGTGCGCTGCGCTCGTTAAACGAGACGCGACGCTGAGTACGCACCAACATGGCGGCGCCCTTACCTGTCAGAAACGCTTAAAATCGCACAACTTTAAACACGCATAACTTTTGAACCAGTGAATCTCTAACGTTAAAACTTGGACTTTCGGCATTTCCTCGCCAAAATCTACAAGATCCCATAAAAAAAGTTAAACATTTCTGGTTTCCCGAGGTAAAGGTCAAATCATTTTCCACGTTCCACAAGAGATGCATAAATAAAAGTAACCACGATAATCCGTTCCAGACTTTTCATTTTACGACGACTAGACTTTTCTAAAGTGCAATATTTAGCAAAAATTGCGATTCGGTCAATTTGTCAATGAAACGACCGACGTTAACGACCTCGCGAGATTAGGCGTGGCGTATTTCGTGCGTGTAGAAAATTTTTTAGAACCGAAGTTAGCCCGAGCGGGGCGGGACGGGGCAGGGGTTTTTCCATCGTTATCATATAAAACGAAAACACAAATCCCTCGACTCGATTATCGAAGTCGTCGTTGCGGTTTAGTGTCCCGTTGTATTGCAAATATCGAATATCCCTGCATCGGCCGCGGACAAATTTATTCGAGTACGTGCCGTTCACGGGTCGATGCTCGACAGGTGGTATTTTTGAACGGACTCGGATCCTCGACGACCTATAATGTATCTTCCGGTGGGTACACACGGAATTTAGCTGAAAAGAGATCCTCGAGAGAGTGGCCCCTCACGATCGGCCACCGCTTTTATATCCCTGATGGACGGTCATTCAACGGAAAAACCGATTTCACCTTTAAGAGGTCGCCCGCCCCTAATTGGTAAATCCCTGGGAAACAATTAGGCCCACGCGATTTCGATCGGATCGATCCGAACACGAGTTTTCTTGGCCTCTTATCCCAGCTCCCGGCTAACAAACGAACCTAACGGGTGGGATAAGTGTGTACAATTATTAGACAGCATCCTTGCGCCACAATCGGACGATCCGGGGTCGTTAACATCCCTTATACGAACTAATGGCTCGACAAACTCTTCGTGCGACTCTTCCTGTGACACGGTTTTAATGTATTGTTGACAAAATCGAGACACGATTGCAACATTTCTACCTCCATTCAAAGCAAAGCACTCGATGAACATAATTCAACGGTTTCGCGAGCTGTATCGTGTACAACTATCGAAACCAATGGGATTAAATTGCGCAAATCTCATTGCTATGTATATACTTTGACGCACTATCGAATTCGCAGCAAAAATGACACGTACCGCCAAATAGAAGCATTGTAAAGTGTATTCGAGCACTCGACTCATTTCGTGTTGCAATTATCGGCGCCCCCTCACCCCTCCCAGATAATGTAATCGACGTTTTCGTTCAGCGACGTTCGATTGATCGACGTTTCCGTCCAACGACGTTCGAGTAATCGACATTCTACTGTAATTGAGGAAATTTTGTTCGGATAGAATCGATGCTGAAACTCTACGGGGTCGTTCAGAGCGGTAAATCGATTGAACGAGGGATCAGAAAGGATCGAGTAAAATGAAATATCTCTAGTAACAGTAGATCGGGCATCGTTTCATCCTGACGAGATCGTTCGATTATAAATATCTCGCGATTCAGATTTAAGGAAGTTTCTTTTAGGCTCACGTGCATTCAAATAAAGGAGAAATCGAATCCGTGGAAGGTCTATCAAATGTGATTCTTACAGTTAATCAAGTACGATTCTGTTTTTGTATAATTAGACGAAAAAGAAAATATATTAAATGATAAATAAAATAATTATTGACAGTCTGTATATTTGATATACACGTTGAAATTATACGTTTATTTGCGTCGACTGAACGAGCATCTGCAAAAACAGAAGAGAACTCATAAATTTATTGAATCGAACGTGGAATGTCAATGTTTATCACAATAATCAGTTTTTCATTTTATGTCCTGTGCAAATTTTCTGACGGGTTTGTTACATAAAAATATTCAAATAGCTCGGTTATTAATACAGTGTGTTTTTATTTGATTTAATTCGCGTTTCGACTTAAAAATACGCCGGTGCCAATTGCGAATTGTTTTATTTAATTGTTGGTCAAATTAATAATAAATCAAGGGTTAATCGTTTTGCCTCGCGAAGATCCAAGTACGAATTGTCAAGTTTCACCTGAGATTTGTATTGCACAAAAATCTGTATCTCCTGTTTTATAGTAATTTCAAAGCCTACGTTTCACCAGGTATAGAGATAAAATAAATTCTTATTTGTGGCTCGTGCAAGGAAGTTTCTGCGTTCGATAAGTCGTGTAAGATGAATTTTATTTTATTGTAAACCGTTGATGACGATCGAAGGGGCGTCCACCGTCCAATTATATAAACGCTTTACGAGTGGTCGGATTTTTAGAGGTTGTTAAATTTATAGAAGGATGCGGCGCATATATTACGTAAAGCGTAAACATTTTATGAAACGAACGCTGCAGAAAGTTACGATCTCGGAAGTGTCAATATCAGAAATTTATCTTCGCGGGAAGCTGCGGGATCTATTTCACGTTTTTCGACAGTTAAAAATTTAAGGTCGACGTTCACGCTTTACAGCGCCGAGATTTGAAGTAGCTCTACCCGTGAATGATTGAAATAAACGTTTCTGACACCGTGAAATTAATCGGCGATCTGATCGAGTTAACTGGTTGTGAGGCAACACTTTAGAACAAGATCCTACATTGAGGAGAAAGAAAATTTTATCCATTCAAAATTGACCCCAAAAAAATTTCATTTTCCATAAAAATCCCGCAGTCATTTCATATTTAGTTCAAGTATACGAATTGTTGAAGAGAATACTTGTCCTCGAATCAAGCACCAAAACTGTTCGAATAATAAAACTTTTATGATATTGTATAATGTTCGCGATTAAATGGACGTACACGCTGAACCCGTACGATAAATCACTTTTTACCTCGAGCATGAATAACAACCGAGCCATTAAAATATTGTTGTTCCACATTATGCAGATCCATCGATCGTCGATGAAAGAGAGAGAGAGAGAGAGAGGCAAGAAATGGTCTTTTTTCGAGGAAGGTCGTGATTTTATTGGCTGTCGACGCGCATACCGAACAATATGAATTTGCATGGGTGGCACTGCGGTTGCAGTCGCAGGTGCAGCCGCTGTCGCCAGGCCAGTCCCGGATTGCAAATGTGATCGTCGGGTTTAATCAATTTTTATGGAGTATTAGGAGAAACCGAGTGGAAATTGCACGGTTTGCGAGCAAAAACGACGGAGGAATCTCGTAAGCACAGCAAACACCTTCGCGGAGGAATCCAAGCAAGAAGCTCTCGAAAGCTCAGAAAACTTGGAGACAATTCTACATTCCTTCAGCACAATCTAAACGAACAAATGTGTAGATTGTCGTGTTAGTATTCCATTTATTCATCAGATTCAAAATTGTTTAATCTTGCGATCATCCCTCTTCGGATGAAGTACAAACTGCCGCACGAATCTTTTCACGATATCTTATTGTCGCGCGAAACAATATTAGCGTCGTGTATCGTTCAGGAGACATACCCGAGCCGTGTTATGTTTACACTCCTCGGCGTCCGAGGCCTCTTGAGCTTCGGGGTATACCCCGCGGTAGTGGGGATAATTCCGCGACATTCGTCATCCAAGTCTCGGCGACATATATCGAGAATTCACTGTACAAATTAGTTCGTGGCTCTCGGACAATTGTGACTTCATTCTGCGATTGTCGTGCAATACAGTAGCGAAAATCAGTGTACAGAAATTCCGTTGGAGTCATGAGAGACGGCAGGATACCGTTGCAGGGTAATAATATAATTTCGCATGAGTGGCACTGTGGTGGCAGACGCCGGTCTCGGCCGAAGCGACCTATTCCTCGATGGCATCGGGATTGCAAATGTGATCGTCGAAGTTTAATCAATTTTTATTGAGTGTTAGGAGTTGCCGAGTGGAAATTGCACATTTCGCGAGTAAAAACGAAGTGGGGTTGTCTGTCCCGCTGAGGCATCCGAGCAAGAAGCCTCCCAGTCCGAGTGAAGGAGTCCTCTATTGGCTCCTCGTTCTTCTCTCTCTCTGTCTCTCCCTCTCTCTTCCAACGTCCTTTTGCTATGTACAGGGACGACGGATAGAGTACGGTTCCTGTTCGTTAACTGGCGGCAGAATCCACTCGACTTAATCGATCCTTTCTCTCTTGAACGAGCTATATCTTCCTCCCTTTGTTCTGAAAATGGAAGCCAGCTAGCCGCACACCTCCGCGCATCCGAAGGTTCCCGTCGGGGAAACGTTCATCAACGCTCGCGAGCATTTACAGGTAATAGTACATGATATTGGCTGTCATGGAAATTCCACGGGGTCCGGCGCTGTCTCTCGATCGAGAATCGATGGGCGGGGAAGATCGCTTTCTCGCGTCGCCGGGAACTATTGTGCACTTCTCGTTTGCCTTCTCTCTTTGCGACTGCGACCGGGGACGTTAATTTGTGGTCGTTTCGACCGGGGGCCGATCGATGGCCCCTTCGACTACGAAAACGGCATCCGATCTGCATAAGACCCGGGACAATCCCCCACGCGGATCCCTGGAAAATACTCCCTCGTTCTCGATGGGTTATTCCAGGTAGCTTTCGAGATCGTCCACCAAGGTTTCGGTATTTTTTTTCGAGAAAAACGTATTGCACTTTATCGATCAGGATTTTGCACACACATTTGTGGGCATTTGAAGTATACAGGTTATTTGTTTGAGTAGAAATAATCAAAATTACAAGACTTTTGTGTCTGTGTTTGTGTCACTGTGACTAAAAAATTTTTATTTTTTCAAGGTTATTTCAAGGACACTTCGTGTTTTTATTTTTAATGGGAAGCCATATTTACGTTTTGATAGAACGAAACAGCAGCAGTAGCACAGTTTCGGAAGCAGGAAAGGTTAAAGGTAATGGTCACGAATGGCCGCCAATCCAGGGGTCAGGTCCTTTTAATTAAATAGTGGCCGGCGACCGGCGATCTAAGTGGCTTCCACGCGGAACTACAGCTTCGCGAATCCGTGGTCAGATGGCAAAACATGATACGCGACGGTTCTCCTAATTTCACAGCACAGCAATTCGGAAGTTCGTTCAGCTGTGAGGAATCAGCCGGATGTTTCTAAAAACGCGTCTCTTTATTTTTTGTAAGCTGGTCTACGGAACGAAGCTCGGTCGAACAAACCATATACCCGCGATTCCATGAAAAATTAGCCGTATCAAATTTTGTCATCCGACCATAGAGATGTAAGCGTTGCGAAGTGGCGGAGGAGGGGGATTGCAAGCTTTATTCATGCAGCTTGATCGGTAACGTTTTTCAAAACTTTTTTCGGTCGTGCATTTCAAGGCTTTTTGCGTTCTATTTTTCTTGTACAAGTTTAAAGCATTTTTAGTTGCTTCGATGCCCCGATGGCCTGTTTACGCTGTCGTTAGTATCCACTTTCAACAATTTACAAAAAGAAAAAATACAGTCATGAAGACTCAGTTTGGTCTAGTTCATGGCTTTTAAAACTTTCAGCAATCATATTTTTAATGCAGCGCTCTTCGCGAAGAGCAGCCTCGCTGAAACCTCAGATGTACCGTGCACAGTTTTTTTAATGCGATTTTTCGAACTTTTCGCGAACAGCGCGAAGCGTTCCTAAAAAGAATGAATGATTTCAACAAATAGTAATAAAGTACAAAATTAAGTTCCATTAATGACTTCGGCAATTCGATAATTTCTAAGAACATTTCCAGTTTGGAAGAGGAAAAACGCCCAATGAAAATTTGTTCGATAATCCACGAGAATACTAATCGTGATCAATGTCGACACTGGTCCGCGAAATTAATAATAAATCATTAACAACATAGAATCGGGGCGCGAATCTTGTCCATAAGAACGCTATTCGTAATATCGTCGGTTTCCAAGTGTCTATCACCGAGATGATCCAATTCCCTCGCAGTCGATAGCGTCTGTAACCGTATTATATTAACTGGACTCGGTTATTCAAGCTGCTGTTGCAACGAAAACCGTATGCAAAATCTAATTGAATTTAGTATTCTGTATCAGGCAGCGTGCACGAGTCATGTTTTATATTCGTTCAACGACAACGTGGAGAACTTCGACATCACCGGCCTAATCTGGTCCATAAGAACACTATAATTCGGAGTATTCGGTTTCCAGGTGTCTATCACCGAGCTGATCCAATTCCCTCGCAGTCGATAGCGTCTGTGATAAGGTTCCGCGACCACTAAGCGCCCTAACCCCGCGCGCCGATGTCCTCCAGCACCGGGACATCCTGTACAATATCGGCCGGTGAATCGCGGTATTATCTATCGATAAATCTCATTAACACCGATCCGCTTAATTACAGATCGGGCGGTGCGGGCGGCACGACAACGGCACAGGCGCGACCGTGCAATCGTGTCGGCGCCAATACGATTGGTCTACTTTGCATTTTAACTATACCGCCGTCGCAATCTACCCCTCGCTGGTTGGCATCGAATGAATGGCAGAGAACCGCGCGGCGACACGTGTTACGCAACACGGTGAAACTGGATTTCTAACCGCGCGCGCGCGCGCGCGTCGAGAAAGAAGTTCGCGGAAAGCTATTAATGAGCGCAGATCCGAATCGTCGGAACCGGGTGGACAGGGAAACCGGATTATAAGTTTGCCCCGTTGATTCGCCCTCGTACCGACTTTTCTTGTTACTCCTCCATTTTGTTTTTTGCCCGTTTACACCGCCGATACCAAACGACCGTGTCGACATCCGACGACGCACGGGGGGAACTGGTTCGCCCGGATTTTTCACCGGAAATAATTACCGTTCCCACCGCTCTACAATTTCTCGTACTCCGACTGCTCAATGATCATTGATAAACGCGCTTTTACAGCAAATCGGCCCCCTGAAAGTTACGAGCCGACTCGCGCGATTAAGCTGTCCGGATGCTACAAAGATACTCCCGTTTATAGCAATTTCCGATTTGTTCGTTGCTCCGATTAACGCACGGAGAGTTTTCCCATCTACCCTTCGAATTATCTTTTTAGGGAGCTGTGATAGCTTCAGTTTTCTTCGATTTCCATACGTTTCGATTTCAGGAAAAAGTGAGGGGGGAAATATTAAATGAAATTTCCTGCCCCGCATCGCTCTCGATGTCGCTGTGAAAGAGAGCAGCGTTAATTAGCGAAGTGACGTTAAATGGCATAAATTGAAACATAGAAACCGTTTTTGTTTCCCCCGGCGGAAATATTTCCGAAAATAAAAGTGTACATTGTGTGGTTACAGTACTTCCCTTTGACTCGTCCGACTGTGGTAATTGTGTACATTAAGGATAACAAGACAAATGGAAATTTTGAAAGCGTCGCTTTGCGGACCAATTACAAATTCGTGGTTGTGAGAATAATCCCCGGATGGCTCCATTTTTTTGTTCTTGCAAATCGGCAGTATTAATTAATTTAGGTTAAACGGGAAACGCGAGCAATTTCAAAGTTCCGACCTTTATACAACGACACTCCGTCGAAATGAACGCGTTCGTTGTTCCGTCGTACGGAACTCGTTTACTAAACTCGTAATAATAACCTTTATACTCCTTTAACGAGTTATTTATAAATGCGTTTCATTCGTAACAAGTTTGTAACTGCGTGGAAATGCATGCTCGTGTACCGTTTTCCGCGCGGAACCGTCCAGTTTTCCGTTCGAATTATTTACTCCATCGCGTAAAAGTTAAAGCAATCTCAGGCAAAATATGCTCTACAAGGATCCGAATGTTCGAAAATATTCAAAACTGTCTGATAAGATATTTATTTGTTTTTTTTTAAATGTAATAAACCGGTGAGATTTCTCTAGTAAATTAAAAATGAAATAAATCAATTTTTTAATAAATAAAATTTTACTGCAGATTTAAAATTACATCTTGATTATACGTATCTGTTTTGTATCTGTTTAAATGCCACTTATCGCCGCATTAAACCATAAAAATATCAAAGTGAAACGAGCTAAATCGTCCTGCGCAAACGTAATTGCTAAATTACCGCAAAACTCAATGGTCACGGTGAAGGGGAATCGCGAAACTGGTGTAGAATAAAATTTTATTTTCCGTAATAATGGCTTCAGTGGATTAAAAATAATATGAAAAAAGAGTAAAATTCTGTGAAATACTCTCCCCCATATTTTACAGAGTAATATTTTCACGTTTCCTTCACAACGAAGCATTAAAGGCGAGCTTACTTCTGCACTAAAATAAGTAGCATCGTTAAAATTTTATTCCACTCTGCTCTTAACCTTCGTTACGCTCTGCGGGTGAAAATTCGCTCGTTCGCTGTTCCCTGATACTGCAAAATATTTGTTTCATGTTTAATTATGTCGTGTAGGCTGTCACGTATGAAATGTCATACAATGTCAACTGTAAATGCGTTTTATCAATAATCGTTATCGTGTCTGTCACACATTCATGCGTGCTACGCTTTGAAACCTCGAAATCCAATCTTCAAGGCTCAATCTTCATCTTTCCTTCTCGACACTCACTATATTCGACCATCAATAATGAACTAGTCTAAGCAACCCGAGAAGCAGCTCTTGAATGAAGCTTCAACGAAGGGTACAGATGAAGTATCACCGGTGCATCCTCCATGCAACTAATTCCTCGCAGCGTGCAAGAACCAAGACCTGAAATCCCAAAAAGTCAAAGTAGTAGAATCAATTTAAAGCCGGCCATGAAAAACAGAATAACAAGTTATCGAATATATCTGCACAGAATAGATGAAGTGTTACCAGAGTATCTTCAACTATTTTCTTCTACATGCAGGATTCAACATCCGCAATCTCAAAAAAAAAAAAAAATCGGAAGCAGTTCCAGTAACCTGAAACCAGTCGTCAAAGGCAGAAAATTCTCAAATGAAGCAGCAACGCAAAACGAAGAGAATAGACGAAGTATCACCGAAGTGTCCTTTATGCAATTAATTGCAGCGTACAGAGAACCAAGATCCGCGAATCGAAACGATTTGTCCGAGTAGTAGAATGAACCGAAAGCCGGCCAGGGAAAACAGAAAAGCAAGTTTATTGAATGAAGCAGCGGGACAAGAATAAATAAAATATCACCGGATTATCCTCCGCGCGGTACGAGCACCAAGAGCCGCGAACCCAAAAAATCGTTCCATTGATGGGGAACGCGTGGTAACCGGCTTGTCGCCAGCTGATATTTTAATCAATCTCTCGACGCGCGTGTGTAGGTTGGTTTCCGTCGGACGTTGCGAACACGTTCATACGTCTTCCATCTTGCGCGCGGAGGGAAAAGGTTGGAAAAGGAAAAACGGGGGTAACCGGGCGCCAGGAATCAGTGCCGAAGAGAGAGAGAGAGAGAGAGAGAGAGAGAGAGAGAGAGAGAGAGCATCGGACGGCAGGTAGACCTTGCAGGCCATCAGCGTTTTCCAATTAGACCGGACTCGATCGATTATTATGCCCGGCGGAGGCACCGGGAGACTTGTTCTGCTCGTCGTCTCGTGGACGAACCGGGAGGGGGGATCGAACAGGGGGCTGAGGGCAAGAAGAGGGGGGGACAGGACGTAACGGAGACGATCCACATTCAGATGCTTTCCCACAGTGTCCGGTAGGCCAAAACAAGCCTGCCACCGCCTTCTGCTTGCCCCCCCCGAGCCCCCCACCCCATCTTCCTCCTCCCTCGCTGCTCTTTTATCTTGCTTTCTACCTCCGGTTAGCAGCGTCCCGAGGCTTCTTCGTCTTGTTCCCTTTATCCTTCAGCATCGGGTACTCTCCCCGTAACCCCCTACTCTCAGCTGGTTCTCCAGGTTGCCGTAGACTTTTTGCTCCGGTGTGCTGGAAGCGTGGCGGCTCGCTTCTCCCACCACGCAGCCACGTGGCTCCAGCTGGAATGCGTCTTTCGAGAACGGACGGACACGTTCCGCCATCCCCCGGATGACCCCCTTTGTCTGATGACTTCATTTCTACCGTTTTCGAGCGGGGGAGATGACTCGAGTGCCCGCTGTTTGGCTTCGGTTCGCTGTTACGCGAATCTGTTACGTTCGCCGCGGAAATTCGCGTGTCAAGGTCTCAGCTACCTAACATTGTCCAGTATGGTCGTTAACACTTTAACGACCGCTCACACAACATGTGTGTGATAGCCGGGACAACCGTGCCATGTTTGCTATGCAAAGAAAATTAGAAAACCTACTTATTTTATGTGTAAGACATGTAAAATACCATTTTATACAAAGGAAAAATATTAAATTTGTTTATAATTTATATTGAAAAATATTACATTTTTGTTGTTTTTTTGTTTTATGTTAACTTTTTCGTGAATTTAATAAAGTTCTTCAAAATTAATTCGTCAAAAATACTGCCGGCCCCTGGCGACGTTTGATTGCGTAGACGTGCGGTTGTTGAAGTGTTAATATCGACACGTGACAGGAATAAGCAGGTCGAATGCGAAATTATTCGTTCAATTTATAAAGACGCTTGTTACAGTGAAATGTCTCCGACAACACTCCAATAAGTTTTGGACACGCTTTTGTCGTAAATTCGCCAGAATGAATTCATTTTTATAATTTCACTGTGGTGTATCTATGGGACGGTTTTTGGAAAAGATCAAGATTGTTTCCGCCCGCGTCTTCGTCTATGCACGAATCCGACACTCTCCGGTTTGGAGCATGTCGATGCTTCGATACTTCTGACGGCAATATAGCTGGGGTGGTCTTTTCATGGCTATCGGCCGAACTCGCCAGTCGAAGATGGCTTCCTTTTTTAGGTTCACGGGAGAGCGGATCCGGGATAGAATATGAGAACGTGAAAAACCGAGCGGAGAGGATCGGTTTTCGGATGTTTCCGAATGCCGTGACTGGTTTCGTGTATCTCTGACGTTCTCGTGAAGTCTGTTCTGTTTTTTCATGGTTATTAATCTCTTTTTAGGTTCCAAATTAATACCACTGTTATATCATTTATTCGTATACATCGTCGGTATAAGAACATCTCCAGCGCGGTGTCGCCTGGCGAGGGGAGGGAGCACGAATTGAGGGGAAAAAGTTACCCTCTCTCTGCCGGAAGCGTGGGGACTAGCGCGGTGGAAGGGGAAGTTGGGGTTACAAGTCTTGATCTGGCAACTCTGGGTGAGTCCTCTTCCCACTCCTGTGAATCATGCTCCTATGGAGTGAGTAGGGTAGGGAAAGCACGGTAGGGTAATATGAAGTGGCCAGTGGTGGGGGAACCTGTACACTGACGGTAGAAGGGGAAGTTAGAGTGGGAGCACAAGTCTTGATCTGGCGACACTGCTCCAACGTTCACCGCTTCTCTTTATTCACAAGAGCAACGTCGAAAGAATTCGTTCCATCTGAAAATGGCGGTCGGAGTTCCTTCCTTTTTCTCTTGAAGGTGTTTCCAGATAAATTTCCATAAAACGGTAGTAGACATAAACGGAGCTACAACCGTACAAGACCGGAGAAACAGGAAATGTAAAACACAAGAATGTAAGGACAGCAGCACGGTAAAAATATCGAATTTCATTCACAAAATAACGTGGAAATTCTTCCAGTTATGCGTTAAAATCTTACAGTCAATTGAAACCAACAATTTTGTCGCTTCAATCCCTTAAATTTATATTCGTCTTCACAAGTCCCTCGAAGTGTAGAATTTCTTAGACTATGTAGATTCATGCTTCATCACGGTTTCAAGCGGCTGCAGAACAATTTAGGTTCAATTTGTCACGCTTTTCTTTCCCCGTATCGATTATTCGACGTTTCAAGACATCTCGACGGCGGGGCGTAACTAATTGCAAAACGAAGGCGATCTTCTTCTTGATTACCATAAACGTCGAGCTTCTTTTGTTCGCCGAGCGGGATGCAACATCTTGCATCGAAGTTGGCCCCCAGAAAATGGTCAGTAATGTCCGTGTATTACTCTTTGACGTAGAGTCGCTTTGAACCCGGTACTTACTTTCGGAGTACACGGTTCGGGAATATACGGACGCTTTTAACTTCTTTACTTCTGCCTCGGCAGCACAGCCTCCTTTTCATGTTTACTTCTTTCACGGTGCTCATTTAAATTTTTATGTTTGCCGAGCATTAATGCCCGTTCACCTTTATCTTGACCATGCGAGTTTGCATTTTGCATACCTGATCGGAGATGCGAGGCACGCGTTCAATATTATTTTTGCACGCGCCACTGTACCGAAGAAAATTATTGATATCACTTTACCTGCTCGGAGCCCATTAGCAACGTTTCCGATGGCTGCGATATATCACACGGGAGCCTAAAAACATTTTACATGCTAATGTCAAACGGAATTGCTACTTTCATGTATACATTTTTCACGATATTTCTAGACGTTATCTTCGTGCCAAAGTACAATCGTTTTGTACAGGAGTTTATATTCAATAAAATTAATTAAAATTTCTGATTCGATTGGATGAAGGAAATTTGTATAATATACACGTTGTAAATTCAATTTGCTACATACAGACTATTTTCAAGTGAAAATTACACGGTATAGATTGAAGTAGCTGGTTTCAATAGGCTGTTTAAAGTTCGAACATGAATGGTGATAAGTTAAAATACAAATTGTCTGCAATTAATTGCACTCTGACGGTTTGGCGATATTATGGCAACATACATGTTGTACATTTAGTTCCGTTTGAAACACCGAACAAAAAGTGCTCTGCACCGTTTCGTCCACGAGACTCGAGTTCGAAGTTGCCCCGACGTGCCTTTCAAATTTGAAATTCGAACGGCCGGAGCATATTGTTTATATTTCCGGGCGAATACCGGTTCGAATTTAAACTCGAAACAAAATCGAAGCAGTTAAGAGAACAATTCGACTCGCCGGTAGTCCTAATTCGAGCCCGAACTAGGACGCACACCGAAAGTTTAGCGTAGTCTGTTCCATTCGGCATCCTAATCGATTCCAGTCAGTTTTCATGCTCTATAAGTCTCCCACCGGCCTCTATATCGTCTTGCATTATGCATAGCACCATTGACACAGCGCTCGAACTTTGCGTAAGATTGTGTTGACCTCCTTCGGTTCGAATTTCCTCTCTTCTCCTTCTTCTTTTTTCTTTTCCGTTTTTCTTCTTTTTTTTTCCCCCGCCTGCGAGGCAACTCGCGCCAGACTGCAGTTTTAACCGCGTCACGACAAAGCCCGTTTGCGCGACGCTCGATTCGCGTAAACGTGCACGTGTGCGAGATGAATTGTTGTTAGTCCGCGGCGCTTGTAACCGCGGCAAATGACCGCAATTTATCTGTTATCGGTGTTTGCCTTCAGAGGAACAAGACGAGGTCTGAATCGACAAACTGTTACGCAATATTAAGTTCCGATCGTGCAGACAGCGCACGAGTTTTTAGACATTGAATTTTTGGCGGTGATATTCAATACAGCTGCACTGCATACTTCACGCAACATTCACTAACGAAAGGAGACAGTTCGTGCAATCAGGTTCCTGATACACATAGTTTCCGATACAGCGCACTTTATGGGACCACTACGGCATATATGGTAGAAATAAATTACTTGGGACATATTCGTTGATTACCTTTAATGTCTCGCTTGATACCACGTTGCAATTCAGGAAGAGCTGAAAATTCAAGAAAAATGGAAAATGTAAGACAGTAAAATCTCCATGAAAATGTAAGACAGTAAAAACAAATTACTGGATCATGTAATCCCTTTGGCACCGTGAAACAATTAATTATAAACCCGGCAGTTTCCAAAAGGAACTCAATCCTGTTGCATTAGGTGGCCAGAAAAAAACCTGTAAGCGTTAATATTAGCCACCAGTTTATTATATCATGTACACGAGCGGGCTTTTACGGTCACAATAAAATCTAATAAAGGGCCGGATCAGAATAATGTACATGTACGTGTACGCACACGCGCGTACATATTACACTGGTGCCACGTAATTCGAAGTGATTGCCAATCACTGCAACTCTGGTAACAGGTATCGCTCGACAGGTGAGTCGCGAGTGTCGCAAGATAGTGGCTATATCTGTCGCTGGAAGACCACACGACTCCGGCAATCAAATTACAGTTTGACGACTCAGAATTCCAGGAGGGGTCTATCTCTCGCGGATATACTTACACGGAGATTTTCATCAATATCTCCGGCACAATATTTCAGTCGCGGCCGTTCGAAGGGGCGGGGACCTGAAAATGTAACGAGAGACAATCTGATCTAAATTACAGCCCCGCGTTTTTCGCGTTCCTTAATCTCTTGCCTCGTAATCGATCCCTCTTCGCCGATCTTCGGCCTGTCTCTCTCTCTCTTCTCTGTGATTTCCTGTTCTCAGTTCTTCTCCATTCTTCTCTGTACTTCGCTCGTCTTCTCGTTCCTAGCCACTCTCCTCTTATTCTCTCTTCCTTCCCTTCTTCTTCGCCGGCGTCTTTTCGAGCTCGTTCTTTGAGTCTCGCTACGTGATTACGTGACTTCCGTGCTTGATCAATACCAACCGCAGATTACCGCCAGTAATGCGTCCCTCCAGTATGTAAAATAGCCTCCTCCGGCCGGCGGGGAGGGGAGGGGGTGCCCGGAGGAGTTTTTTGCACGGATTAAGTTCCCCGCGAAACTTTTCTCCCTCTCTCCCGTTCTCGTTCTTCTGTCCGCGGAACGAACGGGGTTAAGCGTTATTGCGAACCACCGGGCAACAATTTTCGCTTTACGCGAACGCGCGGCCCGCGCGGAAACGACGGGGAGAAACACGCTCGCTCGTGTCCGCCCGGCGACCCCTCTCCGGTTCGCGTGTCTAACATGCGACTGCAAACAGAAATGCTCGGCCGACTGGCAAGAGCATAATTCATTGCTCCCGCGAGAACCGCGAACCTCGTTTCCATCGAGAGAACCTTGCCGATTCCCAACCGGTTTTGCTAATATAAGACGCGTAACGAGATCATTGCTGCGCCGCCGATCACCGTCGCGACGATTTCATTCGAAACTGCGCCGCGCGTACATCGGAGATCATAGAATTTATGCTAGTTGAATGGGATGCTGAATTTAATTAAGCCGCATTTTTCTACGGGCGCTCCTGGCAGAAGATGATTTTAAACATCCGTTTAACCCTTTGCACTTAAAGTTATTTGAACTCCAGAAACGAAACATTTCTTCCGACCGAGAATATTGCTCTTCTACATATTTTTGTCATGTTATACATACGAGAATGGTGCAACATACTCGTACAATACCGAAATGTTTAGTAATTTAGTAAACACGAATAAATTTAATAATGTAAAAAATATTTGGAATAATGATACAGCAATTTTTAGTGGTGCCTTGCAGTCGCCATTCGAGTGCTAAGGGTTAATATCATTCTTTACAAATTGCATGTTATACCTAGAAAGTATTTTTTTTTTTTATGCATTCGTTCCATTTTCCGCACACGATTAGCATTGTTGTGAAAGTGGACGCTTCGAACAGTCCAAATTTATTGTACTGTTTTCTTAACGAAACCATCGTAATTAGAGTATGGACGAGTTCTTGAAAATCGAAAATTTGGTGCTCAAATGCTTTTCGGATTCGCCGTATGCAGACGTGTTTCCAAGAAACGGGCGGAACAGTACGTTCTCGATGCGATTTATCTTTCTTAACGGCACGATTAAATTGGACGTCGAGCCTGAAGTTCCGCGCGCTTCCGAAGGAATTCAAACATTGACACTGGATGATCATTTCGTAAAAAGTGCCTGCGCAGCGGAAGCGAAAACCGCCATTACGGGAGGCGAAGTTTCATATCCAAGATGATGAAAATCTCATAAGCGGGCGCGGGAGTTAAGTGCAACAGTTGAAACGAACTTTCTTTTGCCTCGGTTCGCGAACTTCCCTCCGTTGCTCCACTTTGGCATCTTCGGTCGACTACGGAGCCCCTGAACTCTCCTCAAACTGTTGAATCGGTCGGAATATTTTTCCTCCGCGGAAATACATACGCTCCTTTATACGGACAAGAATTGTTCGGTGCACGACGATCGCGGCCGAGCCGTGCCGATTTTTCTGAGCGAAAATCTCGTACAACAATCTCTGTTTCCCGCTCTTAACGCTACTGCTTCATAAAACATACACGACTGATTTCGTTTAGATTTCTCACAATTTTTATAACAATATCTGCTCGAATGAAGAAATTTATTCAATAGGTTCCGATGAAAGCATCCGTGTAATTTCAATAATCATGAAATAAAAAATTTGAAAACGGTCGCGGTACGGTTAAACCCTTCGATATTCATACCACTAGAGACCAGCTGTCAAGCTGGTTTAGTGTCATACAAATGTAAAGACTTTTATTTTAGAATTTTTACTAATGGTTACGTTCTATTTATAATCGCTTGCAATTACTTTAGTAACCATTGCTCTTGCTAATAGGCGAGCTGCTTTTGCAATCAGCTGTTGAACTGGTTCAGTTTCTTTGTACAGTAAAGTTTCGATCTAAGCCGAACGGAGCTACCCTATCTTGGTTCGTCTAATCCAATTACAAAACTGTTTTATCTCTCATTATTTTTTTGCGGGACTTTCGCCAAATTATTCGTGGCATTTTTCTGAGTAGAATGACACTACACACGATATAATTTGAACTGTGGTTTAATTGGCGGCGCGTAGTGCGACTTCGGTCGGTGTTTCAGGCGCACGGGGAAACAGTAGCCCTACACGATCTATGTCACAGCATGTATTGCTGTGGATCTGTATGCAAAGTAAAAATATTGTTCCCGAATTCAAGCGCCTTAAACACAGATTGGACAAGAACCATCCAGTCCACACCACGTTCAAGTTCATTAAATTTAACAGTCACCGTTCCGCCATCAATCGCGTTGACAAAAATCTATGGTCTGTGACCGAGCGCGTTCGCCATAAAGTCCGCGGGACAACGTGCTGCGGGTAAAAACACCGTGAGAACACAACACTGGCCGTGCGCCGGACAAACAGAATTCCGCAAACCGTCGCGATTCTTGCAGTGGCCGCAACTGCGAAAGTGTTCGTGGCTCGATAAAAACGCGTCCGCGACGAATGAAATTAAAACGCTTTGGGATCGAGCGAGAGGGCGAGGGCAGGAGAAAGATAGGAGGAGAGAACACGAGAGACAGCAAGAGAGAGGGAGAGAGAGAGAGAGAGAGAGTTGAACGTGCGAAGGGGTGTTGTTTGGCAGTGGCGGGGCGAGAGCTCAAAAAGGAGGAAGATAATGGCAGCGACCAGACGCAATCCATGCGTCAAAATATTTCAAAACGTTCGCCGTCGGCGCGGAGCGGAGCGAAGCGGAGTGGAGTCGGGAAATTCAAGCGAAAAACCAAGCCGCGCGCAATTCCCATTTTCCGGGGGCGTTGCGTCAGGTCGTCTGGTGAAACGCGTCGACAATGCTCGAGTACCTTTAATTCCCAGGATCAGAATTAAGTGGAATAAACGTGGAACTAGCGCGGAAGTCGATGAAAGCAACGTGTTAAGTCTTTATAAAATGCGTCGTCGACGGGGCTGGCTGTTGCCCGTTGTGGGCGGCGAAGGGGGAGGGAGGGGGGTGGCTTTGCACGCGTCAAATTAAACCAAACGAGTCCACCCCGGCATACCTGCACACTGCACACACGTGTCCGTCCTCCGTTACCCCTTTTACCGGTTTTTTCCTCCCCCTGGCGAGCATCCCCTGTCTCTTCTCTCCTCTTTTCGACGCCGAGCCCGCTGTTTCCCCATCCTCCCTTCTATCTCTCCCTCTCTAACCCCTCTCTTTTTCCGGGCTTTCGTTTTTCAACCCCCGTATCTTCGCCGTCACACGCAGCCAGCCAACGGCAGACCACCGGCGCGCCTCTCTATGTCGCGTTTAAACGAGATTGCTTTTAATATGCAGTATACTATAATGCTGACTGCACAGCCCCCGCCGCGGCCCGGGTTCATTCTCCCCGTAGCCGAAAAGCAATTCTTTCGCCGACCCTCTGCTCCACGCTATCGCTCGTCCACTGAATATAATCTAGCGACACGCGCGAATCCGCCTTGTAAATTAACTGCAGACGCGGTAGACATTCCTGTAAGAACCCTGTGATTCCCGAATAAAAATATAAAAAAGAAATATTCAAATTGACGCATCTGACGAACTAAAAAATCGCATCGATTGGTCATTGATTGGTAAAAAGAAATATCGTTGATATGAAGTTGTGTACACCGCATCACGTCCCCTCTGATACTATATACACATCTGTGGAAATAACTTCTTTGCAAACACGCATGATTCAGATGTTATTCGAGGCGATCGAGTTAGGTGCGTCACCCTGTAATTTTGTACGAGTGTTCTACAAGTAGACTGCATTTATGATAAAAATGAGCAGGTACAATTTGAAATGGAATCAAGATCAAGAGAATTTAGAAACATTAATTTTTTTTATTGAAGACACTTTTATTTTGCATAAAGATCCGCAGTCCAGTTACAAGCGTCGGGAATATGTTGCCGGCAGTTCCACAGAAAACCGAAAAGATTCTGAAGGTTACTGGACTTTTTGTGTTGGAAACTCTGGCGATCTTGTCGAAATTTCGTGCACTGTAAATTAACAATGGCTATATCCGCGCGAAGACACCGGAGCTATGGCACCGTGTTCGATGAACTTCTATCCAGCCGCGATAGAGCTCGCCCGAGCTCCGGGAGTTCAAAGTTTGAAATGTTCAACGTACCTCGAACTTGAACTTATTGTCCCGAACAGCTCGAACGTCGGCACTGGTTGAATTTTCAAACAGCCCGAACTCCGCAACGGTTAAACACGTTCCGCGGCGTTTTCGCTGCGCTATGAGACTCGCTTCTGGGTCAGGAGACGTGTTTGTTGTCGGCGGAGGTCGGCGGTGGCGTTATTTCTAGCGAAAAATGTCGACCATTGTTACACGGGTTTATCTGACGATATAAATTGTACTGAGCCTTCAGTATTTTCAGTTGGGTATTGTCTGTTGGCGGACGTGTTGGCTGGTCAAATGTGCACGACGGTTTGCGCATTACAAATAGACCGCGGATGTTTGAAATGAAAATTCGAAAGAGAAATTTATTCTCTTTCATAATATGTTTAATAGCGTCGAAATAATATAACAGAATTTTGTAATTCTTCCATTGGTTTCACTGTTTTAAATTACCTCTTCGTTCAGGAGTTATCAGTGAAAAACACGGACCAATCAGAACGCAGCTACAACGGACGGCTTTCGGCTCAGCCAATGCCAAGTCGCGGTCCGCCTGCCACGCTCCGATTGGTCCGTGTGTTTCGTTAATAACTCCTGAACGAAACCGCGGAGAACGTTTTTGCAAAGGGAAAAGTTAGTTCGAATGACCTCGGGAATCCCGCATTTCAAGGAAGTACATTTTTGGTACTCTCTTTTATATATCCATCGCACTAACTCCACTGGACGTTTCAACTCTCAGAAGGGTTGAAAAAAAGAGTCAAATTTTTTCGCGCAGACGGTCCACTCCTCGAGGATTAAATCGCCATTGTACAGATGATAGCACCGGACGTTCAATTCGTCGTTTGCGACGTCAACCAGATGCGCTACAGTCGTCCGGATTTTTAGCATTCTTTGTACGGACAGTTTGAAGACGGAACAGCCAGTTTTCGAAAAGTGGCTGGCATTGTTGCTCTCGCGGATAAAATACGGCGAAAGGAAACGGAAGTGAGCGGACGGAAAATAAAAGGAGCAGCGAATAAATTCAGCGGCGCGCGCGCGCGTGGCACGGCGTACGTTTAGCATCGTTTATTTCACGCGGAATGGTTCGTAAGTACGGGACAATAGGGTACGAAGCGATAAAAATTCATACGCGGTTTACCCTTCCGTTGGCCATTATTATTTCATGTCATTTACCAGGAACACGGTTGAAACGCGACGAAGCGAATGTCCTCGCGCGACAAAATTCGTGTATCCTGGTTATGACGTGACCGTTTAACGAGCCCCATAAATTTTTGGCTGGGTTTTTATCGTGATCCGAGCCGGCAACAGGATAATGGCGACCGTTCCCTGTCGGCTTCAAACCGTATTCATCTGTTCCTCGGGACCACGGTAATCTCTCTGCATTAGGCAACAACCGTTACGCCAAACTTTATTAACCGAAATTGCCATTTCTCATCGAACACATTTTTAAAAGAGAAAAGACTGAAGATATTATTAATCCTCCATCGTCGATTCCTACTCCGAGTACATGAAAGTAATCTCATTATTTCGATCTCATATTTTTTGTATTTTTGCTAAACAAACGCTGTATGTTCAGCTGCGCAAACCTTGCTTACTGTTAGGGACTTAGGTAAGCTTAACCAGAAGAAAAATAACGAATAGCACATAGAAGCCTCTATGGAGAACAGGAATTGTCTCCGAATATTAATAAAATGCGGCTGTATAAAAGCTCAAAGCTTGAATCGAAGTTTGAGCATCTGTTTGTTCAGAAAAATATGAAAGTATGCAATTGCACGTACAAGTCAACCAAGATCGCGGGAGGAGGATAATGGAAGGTCAGGGAATTGAATGCGCATTGTTGACGATTTTTCTCAAGCAAACTGTGACCATATCGAGCACTTCGTGCGAAGCTGACTCACCGGGTTACAAAAATGGCGACTCTTGAGGAACACGAGTCGAGTGGATCTCGTTTCCACGAATTGTCCTCATTGTTTAGCCGTTGTTGGCCGTTTATTGCGCGTTTCGCACGTCCGCGAATATATTGCATAAACCGTCTGTCAGAATATTTGTCCTGGCTGCAATCACTTCGGGGTCGGAGCGTTTAGGCAGTTCGGAGCGGGGCGGACAATTACCGTGGCCATCGGTGCGTGTCCGCCAATTTTTACGTCGCGGTGAATTTAACAAATTTCGCAGCGACCGCGTAATTGTACGTATTTTTCAGATTGCTTGTACGCTATACTAAACCGTTCCGCCTCTACGCTTTTATTTTTGTTAACCGATCTCCTTCCCCATGGAACAATATCTTGAAATTTCTCGTACGAATACAGGATAATTAAACGTTACCGTTAAAACGCGAAAATACGGTGCAGGCTTCGCTACGGCAATATTGGACGGAAAAATTTATAACGACACGTGTTAGAAACAACGGCGTGCAGCACCATCCGCGAAACGACTTTATTTCAGTTAATTATGCACCGGCTAATTATACCCCCCCGACTTGCTTACGGCCGGCGATTATGATTTATTAAAAATCCCTTCTTTCATTCTTTCCCGACGCTGCCCTGCACAGTTTCGAACTACGCCCATGGCTTATTCACCCGCGGGAGGAAAGAAATTCCGCGGCCAGATGGTCCGAAAGTTTCTGCTTGGTATAGTAATATCCGCGAGATTTAAACGCTTCGCGGGGTTATATTATTTACAACGAAATTTTTACGTCTCCCATATCTCCGGACGCGTTTTCTTAACTGTTCTTTACGTTTTACTGCTACAGTCTTGATAACTCCCTTCTTCGAAATGGAACTTTACTTTCACAAAGTCTTCCCGTATCTATCGTTTGTCATTAGTCTGTGATCATTGCCCAATCATCTCTATGCAAAATACAAATTTTCAAGATGCAACGATTCCCTTTCGAACATTCTAACACGTTCTACATCTTGATTCTTCAATTATCTTAATTTCTCTTCAGTTCTAAATAGCAGCAATTTTATTATGACTGCATAAAATCGTCTACAAACCACGAGCATAACGAGCAGGTGTTCCGGACAAAGCAATTTCCAAAATAAAATCTCCAAAGGAGCTTGAATACCTATCGCTCATTAATTCCCGAGAATTAGTGAATCCGCGGTTCGTTCCTCGGCACAAAGATCCACAGCCGAATAATAAGCCCGAAAATTACGGAGATAGAACTCCAGTAAACGAAGCTCATTTGTCAACTGTTTCCCGGTGTGTGTGTCGAGGTCCCTCGAGCACGGAAAAGATACCGCAGTCAGGTGCTAACGCGATATTGTTCGTCGAAAGAAGTGGACCGTTTTCATCCGTGCGACTCGGGCTCGGGCTCGGGCTCGGGATTCTCAACTTCTGCACGCGCGGTGCTCGGGTGCTCGAGGAATCAGGGCATTATCTCTCTATCGGCCGTGCTCTCCACGGAAGAAACAATTTGAATGGTTGAAGCGGCACTCGGGAAAAGTTAAGACGGGCGCGCGGCGCGCGGATAAGGCCTCGAGGTCGTTGCCGTAAGCTGCGATGCAACTTCTTCGCCCGGTGCTGACGTCGCCGTGAGTGTCTTCTATTAGTTAGCCGGGGGAACACCGTAAAGAGGCCACGATAAATGGCCGAGCTGACAAGAGAGCTAGAGAACACAAGATGGGAGAAAGAGAGAGAAAGAGAGAGAGAGGGAGAGAAGAAGGGGAGAAAGCTTGCATACGTAGTTTGCCTCGGTGTTGCCTGAAGGATTGTGTTTGCGGTTTGTACTTTCGCGGCGTCGGAATCGCCGCGCGCCCTCGCAGACCCTGAAATCCCTCCACCGAGCGCGGCTTCTTTGCTCAGGATAGCCGCCGGACAATCTGGACGAGCGTTTCAACGCTTACAGCCCCTAGCCCCCAGCCCCTAGCCGTGGTCCTGGCAAGTTAAGCTTCTTCCGCGGTCCACGGAAATTTGGTTAGACCCTGGCTTTTTAACAAACTGTTGCGCCCCCGTCGACCTTGGTTTGCCGGTTTCTTGAGGCGACGCATGTCTCCGGAAATAAGGCTGCTTTTGTTTAAACAGCAATTTTTATTTTTAATCATATCGCTGAAAATATCATTTGTCGCTACATTCGAAAGACGGTGTCGTCGTCTTGTATCATAATAAAACTGTGAAATATATCGGTCAGAAATGACTCCGGCATAGGCCTAAAAGTCGCAGGAATACGAGGTTTAATCAAAAAGTAAGGTCTACGTCTATAATTAACAACAATCGTTGTTTTACTCTTCCTTATTCTCGTGTCACCGAATGGTCTGACCAATACCGCTGTATACTACTCACTCCGAGATACCGAATTGCATTATTTCTGTGACGTTCCTTTGATTGAATTTTAACAAAAGAATAAACGGATACATTCATGAAGCATCTATCTTGATTACAGTACGGTACGATTACTTGATTACAAAATTTCGGTACGTTACGGGAACGCTGTGCAACCAAAACAAAGTTAAAAAACATTTCACAAAATATTCCGACAAACGAATGTCGCCGATAATACGCGGCCAAAAATTCGACTGTTCCCAGTCCACTCGCATGAAGCGAGAAATAAATGAATAACCGGCTACGGTTTCGTAGCACGTCCTAAAAAATAAACGAATCAACACTGTTACCGTCACTTAGAATTGATTGTGGGCCATTCTTCGCGTTTCGAGCGCAACACACTTTGCGCTTCGGCCGCCAGAGAACATTTCTACCTGGAACTTCCGTTACACAGACTATCGATCAGCCGGTTCGGCCCATTTTTACAGGCGTTCCCCGGACAAACAAAGCCGGGAAGTTTCATCAAACGGTTTTGGATAAAATATGCATTCGGGCCAGTTTGCCTCGGCCCGGTCCGCCTGCATTTACACTCGCTGCTGCACACCGATTAACTTCGTCGCCGCTCGGTCCGGTGGCTGATGAAAATTGCATCGACGTATTTAGGAGAAAGTTGCCCCGATATCACGGTGCCTAAGAAACTTTGGCTCATTATACAATGTACAATAATGTGTCTATAATATACAGATAATTAGACAGAGGACTTAATGCATGTTCAACAAACTGGAAGCAATTCGAAACAGTAAACTCAATCGTTTAAGTATCGGAAGTGTCACGTGAATACTCTTAAAATCTTTTCAGTCAAACTTCACCTCGGGAAACCAGAAACTGTTAGCATTTGTTAACGTAATCCTGTAGATATTGACGAGACCATGCCGACAATCCAAGTTTCATTCGAAGATGTGCGATTGTTCTGCATTTTTGACAGGTAGGGGACGTTTTTAAGCGACGAATCAACTTACGCGTAACATTTAGGCGACCAATCCGGCGAGTTCGTTTTAAGCAGGAGTCGCTTCGTTCGAGCAGCTCGCTTTGCGTCTCGATCAGCCGTGAAACGTGCGTGCACAGGCCTGATTCTTCAAAGGGGCGAGTGGAATCAAACTCGCGTAGGCGAGCGTACGCCATTACCTCGAAATTCGATCAGTAAATTCTTGGCGGCGGGCGCGAGAGCTCGGCCAGGCCCGAGCATCGATCCGTCTAAGTGCATCACCTGATTCGATACCGAATGTTCCCATTTCTAAGACATCTGCTGGGTCGAGGCGTCGGCTCAGCCCTGCAATATCGAGGCCCTGTTCCGCCGGCTCCGTGTGTACTCCGTCGAAAGCGGAGATTAATGCGCGCATGCCATTAACGCGCCGAGATCCGATCGTGGAAACCGAGGCCAGGGTCAACCGTGACCGGCGTGCTTGAATTTTAATCGCGATTTTAAGACGCTCAAACGCGCCGCGATTTGCATATCTCTTGAATTGTTATCTTTAATTATCTTAAACTGCGCGACGGTGAATCGCGCTGCGTTGCATTATAAATTGGATCCTATTGTGGCAGCCCTGTTGTCTGTGGGAACGGTCAGGGTTTAATTCATTTATATACCTCTATAAGGAACATATAATTTTATTATATCGTTGAACAGATCGATGTTCCAACTAACCGTTGTATCAATTGTCGAGATTCATTCAATGCTTGTTTAACCGTTGTTATTTAATGTTTCTTTTTTATTGTTCGTAAGGACATTTGTGTGTCCCCTTTCTTTTTGTCGATAATTTTTGTTCCTCGTTGTAAATCTACGAGAGTCATTGCTACCATTTTCAGTGTATCATCGGTTTATTATCGATGAGAAGCAGCGGTGTTGAAGACAGCTTTCCCTCGCACGAACCGCATTTGGATAAATGGATGTCCACTTCGATTGCCCCGGCACATTTTTCCGCGGGACCATTTTTCACAAACTGGACATTCCGCCGTGCTCTCCACTACGTCTTCCTTGGAAATGAAACAGAATCATTTTTCAACCTCACTGTAAGAAAATTCTGCTCTCCCTAGATTTATCGAATTTGTCCAAGTTCGCACAGAGACCGAAACAGCGTCTTCAATCATGTCGGGATTGAAGCCATGTGAAAAAAAAAACTGAAAATACCAATCTGGAACGTGGAGTACCCTAGAAACGATTACGAAACAATTGAACAGTGAATAATTCAAACTTCCAAAAACGCGACAAGCTCAAACGCCCGTGAAAACATTTTTTTTCTTCATTGGATCCACCACGGATTCGAAGGTTGACCTCAAAGCTTGACTTACGATTTTCTTTTTGTCATCGTTTCATGAAAAGTATCGGAATTCTCGAAAAGCATTCCAAGTACATTTTTTAATAAATCGTACCTGTCGTAGACTATAATTTCAACGTCGCACGAACAACGATTCTTCAAACAGCTCCTTCGCGATAATTCTCCGGCGAAATTCGTTGGGAGCAGCGCGGGTTCAGCAGAGCCCGAAGCACGGCCATCTGGCAGCCAGGTGTCCGATTTGAAGATACGAATCTGAAATGCCTTCGAAGTATTGTTCCTCGCCGGCGTTCCTACGCTCGCACCACGGTCCGGGTTGGAACAAAAATTCCCAAACGAGTTCGCAACATAAAAATGCGCCACGTCAATCGCCGGGAATCCGCGGGACGATGCGGTATCGTGCGAGATTCGATATCGTGGGGAAGAAACTCGGTAATGAGAGGTGATTCTCAACGGTCGTAAAAAAGAATAAAAGAAAGGAAGGCAATAAAAAAATGGGGGTAGGGGGACGGAAGAACGACCGTGCTCCGTCAGCGAGACAATGCCGGGCCGTCGATCGGGCGAGTATCCTTCCGGAGGCGGCCTATCAAACGAGGATTGAATGATACGCCGGTGAAAGGGTACCGGGAAGGCGTAGCACTTCATCTAGTATGCGACGCACGCTATGCTTTAGCTCGCGTTCTTTGCCCCGGCGCCCGACGTGTGCGCCCTATTAACAGTTCGCAGCGTTTCGGCACGCGGGTCATTTGGGAATGGAATGGTCCTTGCGGCCGCTAACTCTGTTCAGAGCGAACCTCGTTCCCGGCGGGTGCCTGTTTCTGTAATCCGAATAGCGATTCGTGTCTGGTTGCGTTCGAAGAATTTAATCGAGCGGGCGCGCCTCCGTCGAGTAGGCAACTCGACTCTGCTCCTCCGAACAGTGTGATTAACACATTAAAGGCGGGAGTCGTTGTTGAGCGATGCCGCGACGCTCGTTTCGCGCTGCTCGCGTTCGTTTTTCGAATTAACGAAAAGCGGGACTAATCGAGAAGATATAGGAACGTTGGTGGTTTTACAAGTTATTTTTTTTTTTATTGAAAGCTTAATTGAAACTCCCCATATGGGGGTTATAAAGCTATACAGTAGTAATATATGTACATCTTACTGTTAAGCATTAATAATGTAGGAGCCGTAGAACGCATTAGGTATATAACACATAAGTACATAACTGTTGGAATGTGAGCTTTTCATGCTCTGTGCCGTAACGGTGGCCAATGAGAGGGCGCCCGCCGATTCTACATGTTTGGCTGTGCTCTCTGCGTTGCGTTTTTGTTTTTGCGTTTTTCCGATGTTCAGTGTGCGATGTCGTCGATGTTCAGTTTAACTCTGACCAGGAAACCGACACGACGTGTTCGTTAAGATATCATTATTTTCAATATATTATTTTCAATAATAACTTTAAATGTTTAAATTACATTGCTTGAGAAATTTGAAAAGAAAATAACATGCCTGAATATTCGGTTCATAAAGTAACGATCTGATATTTAAGGGTGGAAAAAATTTGAGCTTCCTTAATTTTTTCATGAGATCAACTCTTTCCGATTCTAACAAGGTACATTGCCAAATGATATGGTTAAGATCTTGAACCTCGTTACCGCAGTTACATTTGGGATCATCTATTACGTGTAGTCGTGAAAGAGATGCTGCAAGATGATAGTGATCTGCTCTACAACGATTGAATGTGACAATAAATTGCCGCGATAAACCTCTACCCGAAAACCATGGTGCAGTCCCATCTCTAACATAATACTGAAAGTATTCCTTGCCTTTAAATTGACCCTGGTTTTACAAGTTATTTTACTTTAAGGAAAGGTTAAAGGTTACAGCGACAGCCCGGATGGACAGTCAATTGTGTTTCCTAAAAGACCAATCTACGTCTGTATAGAGTCCAAATTGCGAATTTCTACCTCATCATGGAGTAATTTATAATATTCGGCAGAAAATTCGAATTCTGAAGCAAGTATGACGTCACAAGATGGCTGCAGCTTAGGGATTCTTCGTGTTCGTATCGAAAAGAAGACTCTATACAGACGTAGCAAAGACATGTACAAACACGGCGAATATGCATTTTTAATTGGTTACTGACTTATTCAATACGTAAAGTGTCAAATGCCTGCCGGGCCCCTTAATGTGTTAATACTGTGCGACACTTCGTGCTTTCATGCCAGTGGTATCTACCAATGGCAGCGGCTACACCGTCCGGAAACCTTTTCCCTTGGAAAGTTCTCGCTGTATAAAAGCTCCTCTAACTCTCCGCAGTTATTAACATACGAGGGGTCCTCGTGCCAAGACCATCCTCGGTCGATTCTAAGGTTTCGGGCGTCCCGAAATCTATGCGACCATTATCGATCTCTCTCCCCTAAACTCATTTCGCCGGTGCCAACCGAGAGTTCCCTTGCCGATTTATGGTATAATACACGTAGCATGCTCGCGCGCCAACAATCCTGGGTTGTGGGGGGGGGGGGGGGGGGGAAACGTAAGATTAAGTCGCGGTTAGGCGGATTGTGCCCGGGATTCCTCCATCCCCGGTGATGCACTAAAAATATTTATTACAACGGTGCGCATTTCGAATAAGATAACTTTCGGCGGAGTGGTTCCCGGTTTATGGACAATATCCGCTACAGTTTATTGGCGAAGACGGTATAGTTATTTAAGGAAAAGATATTCGCACGAAACTTCTAGCTTTTATTGAGTTCCCGGTAAAACCAGAAATATCATTCCATGTTGTTGAACCGATACTTTCTCAGGTTTTCATATTTATGTGTACTGTTTATATTTACTGTCATCAATTTTGTCAATACTCTCGAAAGATTCTGTATTTCAATAATTTTTGTTTTATTCTTGCTATATTTTCTGGAAAACTTCATATTTTCGAGGAATAGTTACGAGATCAAGTTTTGAAAGAAAGTTGTGTGGTAATTATAGAAAAATTCAAGATTTTACAGTGTCAATTCATGTTTTAAATGAATAGATGCAGTTCTGAGGTAATTATTCAGAAAGTTTATAAAGATATAATTTAAATTAATACGATCTTGTACATATATTTGCTACATTTGTCCGACGAAGTCCACGTACAATGTGAATAACTTCTACTTGAGACTCTATTACCATAGGAATGGTTTAAGTAAGTAGCACGTTTGCGTAGATACATATCTCTGACAGTGACAGAGGGTCGATAGAATAATTGTCCCCTTAAGCCAGTGATCATGAGTTAATGACTCGCAAGTGGTGCTACCCAATTAACCCCCCGAACATGATGGAACTTATACGTTATGCAGAACACATCCAATATTCGACAGACCTCTTTAAACTAGATTTTCAAATCTATCTATTTCCGCCTTATAAATGTGAATATCGAGTTCAACGTTACACATAGATTCCATCAACATTTAAAGGGGCTAGTAGAATGGTTCGAAACGTACCCCAACGATCCAAAAATGATCATGAATCGAGTATCTATAATAACTCGACTGCGGATCTTTATGAAAAATACAAATTGTCCAATTCAATTGTCTGAAGCAGAATATAAATAAAAGTGTGTTTCCTCTTCTAATAACTTAAAAAAGTCCAGAATAACTTGCCGAGATCAATCAATTGTACTAATGTCCTTTCAGTTTTGTATTTGACCAATCCGCTTTTGTCATAAATGCCTAAAATCCGCAGTCTAATAACAACATATGCATGCTTCCCCTATCCATCAATCGCCATCGTTCGTTATTGATTGTATCACTTACTGTTACATATTGCAATGCGTGTCAGTTTCACGAATATACAGGGTGTCCCAAAAATGTTGTACTTCCTCCAAAGGGCTGATCCTGAGGTCATTTGAAATAACTTCTTTCTTTGCGAAAATCCACCGCGGGAGTTATCGACGAAAAAAAAAAAGAACACACCAATCAGAGCGCGGTTGCAGCGACTCGCTATGAGGCTGGCGTTGGCATTGGCCGGGCCGGAATCCGTCCGCTGCAGCCGTGCTCTGATTGGTCCGTGTTTCTCGCCGATAACTCCTTAACAAAGCCGCGGGGAACAATTTCGCAAAGGAAACGGTTACTTCAAATAACCTCAGGAATCCCTTCGAAGGAAGTACAACATTTCTGCGACACCCTCTGTACCTTTTTTGATCCAGATTGAAATTGATACACTAAGAGTTCGTAGAAAATTAATTTATAAATTTTGACGGGGAAGTATGCGACGAGACACAAAGGGTGGTTTTTGGTAAGGATTAATTAAATTCTTGTCTAGAGTTAAAATTTGGTTCCCCGGCTTCTTCCGCTCCACGTTTAACGTTCGTGCAGATATTCCAGGTAACATTCAGCCGGCAGAAGATTTCCCCCGACCGGGCGCAGTGTCGCCCCAACAATTAAGAGTGCGCCATGGCGCGTCGCGTCGCGTCGCGTCGGTTCGTCAAATAACAAAATTGCGCGCGGAGAAGGGGGGGAAACGAGCAACAACATTGATCCAACAATTCCACGGTCTAACGCAATCATATAACGTGTGGTCGCGGCTGGGCAAACATCAAACACGCTTGAAAATCATTACCCGGGGCTCGGTGCTCGAGCTCTCTTCGCTTGGAGAATATCACATATTCCTTCCAAGTCCATAGCGAGAGAGAGAGAGAGAGAGAGAGAGAGAGAGCGCTTTTCGTGATGGTCGTTTCCAGTGGCGGGTGGCCACGATTGAAACTCAAAAGCCTCGTCGTACGGGTCGGTCCTCTCGCATACAGGCCAAGCTCATACACAGTTTTCTCGGTGTATCAGACTAGTATGAGGCCGGGTAGTTTGCCGGGCAGGTGGGATCTGTTCTAGGTTGAACTCTGTCGGGTACGGAGGCCGGGTTAGACAAGAGAACCCGTGCCCCGTTCAGCAGAGAGTTCTCTCGGAACCGACGTCGTCGTCGTCTTCGTCGTCGTCGTCGTCGTCGTCCTCGACGAAATGCGGCTTCGTTGTCGTTTGGACGCGTTATAACGTGTAGAATCCATTCCCCGTCGTTGAGGCGGCAGCCATTGTTGGACACGGAAGATCAAACGGCGGAATTTTCCCCGGAGGTATGCGATGCTTTAGTCGGGGGCGGCGCGCGCCGGAGGGGTGGCTAGAAAGGAGATACAAACAGCAAAGTTCCTTTCACCGCAGTCTGCCACCTGTCCTTGTCTCCACCTGCGATATAAAAAGCACATTTCTTTTCCAGGTCGATGCATTCCACTTGCGTTTCTCTATGCCATCCCCGGCTTCTTTCCCTTCCCCCTCTCTCCCCCGCCCCGGATGGTGTCCTAGCGTTTGTCTCTAACGTTCCCTTTCTCCTATCATGATCCACCCCGATCCTACAGTCCCTCCGCCGTCTGCCCCCCTCGTTCCCTACACCCTTTCGCTACCGAGACCCACTGTCTCGCGCTTCGCCGAGAGTCTGCTTTGCATTGCTCGTCCGTGTCAACGACGCGTTCGACTCTGTGCGCACAAACACGCCAGACGAAAAGCGCCGGTGCGGTTTCCAACGGTGACTTAGAATTTTAATTTGATTCCGGCTAGTTCGCTACCAATCTCTCCCTCTCTCTTATTTGGTCTGTCTATCCCTCACGGTCGTCCCCTCTGTGTTTCTCTGCTCTTCACCGTGACTAAAAGTTTTTCCGAGTAATGAAGCACCGAGGGCTGCCTTCTGGATACGGGCTCGCCCGGTCTCTCCTCTGAAGCTTGCGCCATGCGACGACACGTTCGCCGGGACGATGCGAGAGCAAATCGAGGATGCTGATGCCAAGTGGCTGGTTTCAGGATGTCTGGGTTTTCCCGACTCTGCTTCGCAGCTCTTGGGGCTGCTGCGGCGGTAATTTGTCTCTTTGAAGCGGCGCTCCCGGTTGGCCGACCCTTTTCGATGACTTGGTTCGGCGTGAATTTGTTATTATTGGCTCGAGCTTTCTTTCTTTACATTTTAGAAGCACTCGATGTTATCGATCCCGATGATCTGTCTCTTTCGAATTTTTGCTCTTCTTAGCAGACCTCTCGGATGATTTATTCGGATTCAATTAATGCCAATTAATTATTAAATGCCAACTCGAAACTCATTGCCGATGAATAGATCTTTATGCGAAATAAAAATTGTCCACCCGGTTTGCAGCAAGCTGGAAATCGTCATAATTATGTCAATTTTATTTGTCTTGCGTCTCCCTAAGTAGAAAGGTTGTTCGTATTCCGAGGATTTCGTGTTCAAACAATTGGACATGAAACTGCACGTAAAATTGGATCGTTAGCGTTACAAGCTGAGTATTCGGTGAAAGGGATCTCCCTAATCGAAAATTATACTTCGCCGGGATAATAAGACCGGGTACGAGGGAACAGAGACGACTGACGCGGGAAGGAATTCGCTAGCGTAGCGTTCGCGACGTATAATTCGTACGAATGGCTTTTATTAAGTTGAGAAACGTTGTTACCGTGCAGGGAAGGGAAATTGGAACAACAATACCTTCCTTGTCTGCTCTGTTCACCCGTTATGAATATAAAGTTTACGGAGCTCGGTTTCGTTTTCGAAAATTTAGGTCACGAATCGAACGACCGGAATCGAGTTACAAGCCATTCAAAGGTACATTCGTTCGACTTACGACACCCGGTAGTTGCACCGCTGCGCCCCGGCAAAATGGCTACGAATGCTTTGACTTCCCCGAGCGTATTAGATTTTTTTTTGTCCTGTCTGAAATTCGCTCGAACGACAGAGTTTACTGGCTTTGCGATGCAAATTCGCCGCGTACCCGCGCCGTTATTTCGCTAGGGTTCTCTTTCGATATAAGGCGACGGCTCGGGGCCGGCTTTCATCGTATTCGGTATGTTTAAAAATTTACATAATGATCTCAGTATTTTATTACCCGTTAGTATAATGTCAGGTTTTAACCAATCATTTTGTATGTTGCAGGTAAGGGACGATTCCAAGCAACAATGTAGTGCAAAAAGCATGTCTGCACCTCAGCTGCGAAAATGAGAAATCACCTGAAAGGGTAAGAAAAATGATAAACGAACAAGTTTCTCTGAACAGTGGCTTAATTTTTAAATACGAAGTTCATTTTCCTTTCCATTGGATTGCAGATTAGACTGAAGATTAGACTGCAGAATTCGCTAATATATTTTGCATAGTTTATACCGCGAAATGTGAATATTTTAAGTCCCTTAAAATTAGTAAACGAGGGAAGAAATTTCTGGTTGGTTTCTATATCTTGAAATCCGTGCAGAATCCAGCACAAAGCAGTTCCCTGAACCGTCTGCGATGTTGCGTCCGGTCCGCTCGCTAGTGTCTAAAATCCCCTATTCGTTGGTGCTCTAACATTGGAACTAGATTTCTCAATTATTCGAAACTGTGGCGGCGGCACAGAGCGGGTGCAAGTTATTAATACATCGCCGGGAGCAGCATTCATTGAAACAGCCATTCATCAACCCGCGCGAAAATCCTTTATCGCAGCATATTTCGTCGCGTTCGCTCGCTCTATCGGCGAAACCCGCTTCTAGAGTTAGCCGGCAGGAAATCGAGTTCCGTATCGATTACCGGCAGTTTAAGCCATTACCGATCCAGGTCGGACGCTTTCTAAACAAACCGCCGACCGCGGAATAATTAAAACATCGAGCACCATGCTTCGCGGGGGTGGGGAAAACGTTTTCCCGAACGCCGGAATATTTTTCGGCGTGATTAATTGCCGAGTGGAAATGAATCTCCTGTAGGAAGCTCCGCCCGGGCGAATATCTCCCGGGGACAAGGGGTTCCGGTTCGGATTATTCGCGGAATTTAGGCAATAATCGTGAAAACGACGAAAGTATTGCCTCGGCTTGCGTTACGAAACGCTCCCGAACACCAACATCTGCCGTCCAGATTGCAGAACGCGTCGCGCCCAAGGGGAATTAAATTTGCTCGGTTGCATTCTCGCTGTCGCGGTTACAGCTCCATTGGCCGTGTCTTACTAGCACTCATTTTTGCTCGCAGGAATTATGGCTCGGGAGTTGCCGAATTTTAACTCCACGTCCAACTACCGGGCCCCGTCAAACCGAGAAATATTCGCGATGTTCGCCGACGTGTACCTGTGGAAACTAGACTGCCGGTCTTTATGCAAAACAAGAATGTGAATAATTCTAATGAACGAAAGCGAGCACTAAAATTTCGCAATTTTTACAAGAATGTTGTGATCGAATGGAGAAAACTCAACAATTTTCGACGGGTGTCTCTCCTTGCGATTTATTCGATTTTAAAATAAAAACTAGTGGCATGTTCGGTATGAAATTCGTTTTATCTTTTCAGTTCTGCATTTCATTTGTACATTTTTGCCATAGATTTATAAAATTTGTAATCGAATAATAATCAAGTATTAATTTTAAATTAGTGTCAGTTTAGCTGTCCATCTTGAAAAAGAGATATTGGAAGTGTTTTGCTCACGAATCTGAAAGAAATGTTGCGAGTTTACCAGAACGTAAATAAACAAATTATTGTGACGCATTGAATGAACAGAAATGTTCCTTTTCCTGTTAGTAATTATTTGATGCTGCAAACTGTCGTTCGACGTCATCGTTACTCGACGAACCGGTAATCACAGAGAACGTAAAATTCCGTAGCAACACTATTTACTGCCAGGGGATCAAATCACGATAGCTTACTTTACAACTTTCACAAATTACAAGCTTACAAGCTCCGGTGTGTTCTATCACGACGAGTTATTGCGGTATCGCGTTTCGATACGAAATCAGGCAATCGAGAAACAACATTCAAAGTTACCATTGTTCGAGCGCTGCAAATGCTTCGGATTCCTCTCTCGGACAAAGTTCTCATTTTCATACTACCGAAGTCTCATTCGCGGAATTACGTTTTCTCATGTTGAACAATCATTTATTTTCGCGTGTATCGCTGGGAAAACGCTGATCGACACGTCACCGAGAAAAATCATTTTCCCGCATGAAATCGCAGACCGCGAGTCTCTTGGTCGTTCAACATTTGCAACTACAAAATGATATTTTCATTATTCATTAGCATGTTCATTCAATATTAACGCATTCGCGCCGCGGAATTTGTAACACAGTTGCTAGGGAAATTCGCAGCACTTCGTATCGTTACATTATCTTAATGAAACCACAACTTTCAGATATGTTTATCTCTGAAAAAAGCTATTGCAACTACACTGCAGATATTTATGCAAAATTTTCGAAGTCTAACGTGAGAGACTGAAGCCAAATAAAATTATATTTTCTCGTAGTATCACCTGAAAGAGTCGAAAATAATGTAACAATATTTGCAAGTCCATCTAATGTCTTTTCAATTTAAATTGAATTCTAAATTGAACCGTATATAACGTTTCAGACAATTTTCCGCGAAGAGACTATTGCATAAAATGTTGTGTTAAACAAAATTAAACAAAATGAAAGAAGACTCTACTGTTCACAAATAAATGAGCTACGATATACCACGATCATGCCACACACTGTCCACCCTCACAGGACCAATTTCCCAAGCACCCCGATCAAATCCCGAAAACAACATCCCAAAATCCACCATCGATCAGCCGGTAAAATCCCTTCCCTTTCTCGGAGATCAATTACCGAGGCCCGTGCCGAGCCTAATCCCAAACGAACCATCCCGGTGCACACACGCGACAACGAACTTCCCAGCGGCGGCGGTGTCGGGGCAAAGGAACCAGTTAACCGCGTTTTCAACGGTTAATTATCGCGTTTCACGACTAAACACCCCCGACTACGAGATTCGGCGTCGCTTTTGCGTCGGTGAGTTAGTCTCGTCGAGGATTGTGGGTGGTCCAAGGGGTGGAGGAGGACTAGGAGGAGGAGAAGGGTGTCCCCGCGTGTGGTCGTGTCGCGAAGTGTTCCCCGCGTTGCGGATGAGAATGGGTGTATATAGGCGTACCAGGCCTGGCGTAACTCGTCGGATTTATCCGTCGTAGTTCTGCATCGTTACGTTATTTCGCGGCGCGGATAATTAGCATTCTGGGGCCGAAACTGGCGTCTCGCGTCGTTCATCCCACGGCTGGCTCTATTTCCCCGTTAGTCGGCCGAACGCGCGCGCGTTCGACGCGCGAGAAATCCGCGCGGAATATGACGGGGAAGATGGCGAGCGAGGGAGGGTGGAAGAGAGGGATTCAGGGGGTAGAAAGGGAGAGAGAGAGAGAGAGGGAGAGATAGGATGGCGGTCGCAGGCTTTCGATGCGGCGTTCCAGCGCGGCACGGAGCAAACTTTATAGGGCGACGACTGTTTTGTCTCGGTGATTTGCAGCATCTGCACAGAGCACCTCGAGCGAGCAGCCAGCCAGTCAGAGCCATTCCGGCGTGCGGCGAAGTAAGAGCATTTAAGGGTACAGAGAGGAAGAGAGTAAGAGCGGGAGAATAAGAGTCTGTGTGTGTGTGTGTCAGAAAGAGAGAGAGAGAGGAGATACCGGGTGTGAGAATTATTTGGAATTAGACGACGACGACGCCGTCGCCGGCGATTTACGTGCGACCGCGGCGCAGCCATAGGTGGCAGCTAGGCGTGGTCATGGTTGCAAACCATCCCCCCAGTTTCGGACGCTGGCTCCCCCGCGATTGTAGCCGGGCGAAAGAAAGAGAGCACACCGGCGGCGCGGCGCAGCCGTCCTTTTCACAAGTATCGGGACAAACGGTCTTTAATAATTCTGTCGCCAGCTGCCCTTTGTTCCCCCTCCCTGGTGATTCGGCGGCCACCCCCGCCAGCAGATAATAGGCACGGCTGACCTATCCCCCGGAATCATTTCGGCTGATTACGCGGTGATTATATCGTCCGAGGACATTAGCCCCGTTGAATTGATTCGACCGATTAACCGGATTTTTCCGTACTCGTTTTTCCATTCTCACTGCTTTCTTTCTCGTGTTTTCGTTTCTTTTTTGTTTTCTTTTTCTCTGTTTCGCCCCCCCCCCCTCTCGACACAGTCTAAAATCCTATTACGTTGACGCGACGTTGCCGTGGCTCCGCTGAAAGTGATTAGATTTGTAGGAGGTGTAAAAGACGAGGGGAGATTGCAAGCCGCCGGTTTGTTGAGAGCTGATGAGGTGTAAAAAGAGGAGAGGAGGGCAAGAATGTTTCCTGCTGATCCTGTTAGCGGATTCGTTAGCGGGGCTACTTAGCAGACTTGCTTTGTACTGTACTTCGTCGGCCGGGGTGCCGGGATGCTAACCTAATTTCCACCTGGATTGCTGGTTATTTAGAATTTAGGATTGACGCCGGTTCGCCTCTGTTTGCAGGAACTGATCCCAATTAGCTAACTTTTTCGCGGATTTTGTTCGTTAGGCGCAAAATCGTTGAAAACGATGGACTTGGTCCAAATTCGGTTACTTTTTTCTGCTATTTTGTCTATTAGGCGCTTTGGAATATACGGCTTGTTCAAACTGTTGATCGGAAAGTGTTCAGATGAAGGTGGATTTGATCTAAATTCGGTAATATTTTTGGTGCTATTTTATGTGTTAGGAGCTCTAGACGATAGGGCTTGTGCGAATTGATGATCGGAAAGTTTTCAGATAAAGATTTTTGTGCTACTTTGTCTGTTGGCCACTCCAGGCGATAGTTTAGCTAGAAATGTCATAGTTCTCTACACTAATTTGTTTGTCCCCGGTGGTGTGTTTTGGCGAGCCAGTGAGTCGAATGTAAGAGTGCCTGGGGGCCCACGGGAACTTGAAACGACCTAAACTGTGCGAGATGTCCCAGAAGCCCCCTAAAAAAATTTGCCGACGTATTTCGCACAATGAAGTTGCCCGTTTTCAATATGACTGACGTTTTCTTTTAGTTCGAGCGAGGATTACTTGGCCATAAACGTGGCGAGTCGTAAAAGTTTATGGACAGCTGCTGGAACTTGAAATACTTGGTGTAAAGAGTATGCATAACATGTGAGTTCACATGTTGGCAGTACATTAGTAATTGAAATGTCCCGTCGTGTTGCTTCTGTATGCTTCTGTTATTTAACAATATTAAACAGAGTTCAGTAGCAAGGTGGTGCGATTTGAAACTAATTGATAGCAGCATGGGAATTTCTCATTGAAGTGAAACCATACTTTTCGATACAGATTTTTAGGTTAGGTGAAAGTCAAGCGGTTAGGTGTCACAGTGAGGTTTGCTGAATAACGTATTTATTAAACTTGTACAATTATCTCTCGTCTATCTCTTACAAACTGCTCTCTCTCTCTCTCTCTATCTCTCTCTAGCTCGCAAAATTCTGCACTCTCTCAACTCTCTCGTTAAACTATCAAACTCCGATTCTTCAACCCTAACTCTTTTACTCTCGCACTGTGTCCCTTCTCGCGACCGCGACCTACCTCGTAACGCTCGGAAAATCGTCGTCAAAATACATAAACAAATTCTACATCGCTCGCGATCGTTGCATCTTTCTTATTGTCTCTCATGCTCTCTCTTTCACACTCATTCGCACGCGCTCGCTCGGGCATTCCCCTGTCGCATCCCCACAGATTTCAAAATATATATATATATATAGAAACAATATTGAACCCATTGCGAAACTTTTAGGACGATATGTGGAAGGGTCGAAGGAGTCAAAAGTCACCGTCGAGACGTGTCGCGTGTAAGGTGGTGGGAGCCAGTGGTTCGACTAGCTTTATTGCTCGGGCGAGGAGGGGCTCAAAAGAAACTTCCCGAAAGCAGTGTTCAAGTCAGTCTCGAGGAATTCAACTGCATTAAACGAAGAGAGAGGGAGAGAGAGAGAGAGAGAGACTCGCGTCCCTCGTTCAGCGACTATCGCTACTCCACGTGGCCGGAGATAAGAGCAAACGCAACCAACTCGAGAGCCACGAGAGCGGCCATCAAAGGTGGAGCTGCAAGGAAAAATGACAAACCACGGCGACGTTAAAAAGGGTTTGCACGACAATTCATACGACGACGGCCGGACTCGGAGCGAGAGGCTGGAACAAGGCTAGGTAACGGCGCACCGGTTGATAAAAGAGGACGTGCTGATTCCACCGAATAAAGAGACCAACCTGACCTCTACTACAATGCGGTGTAACCCCGTTGCAGCGAACATTCTTCTTCGCAGACTACACAAGGCGAACGTAACTTCACCACCTCGAACATCCCGCTTATTCTTCATCATTGGAAAAGTTGTCAAAAAGAAAATCTATTGTTTGATACACACAGATAGACGAACACTGTCGACAGTTTTGTAATAGTTATAAATTTATCTCCAGCCTCCTGGCTGAGAAGAACTCGGTTTACAATATTTCCTTCAAATTTTCATAATCATCTTTCTGCACACACAGACATTCTTACATAATTTCTTACAGTTATCTCTAATTTACTCTCCTAATATTCGTTCAGTCTACCGTCCATTTTACTTCAGGCCAGTACTCGTTCGCCATTTTGGTCTATCACGAACGTTCACGAAGCGCGATAAGAAACGATACTGCCAACAAGGAGGAGCTAATAATTAAATCGTTTTTCCCCCGCGTGACGGAGCCTAGGCAGACCGTCGGCCATTCCACCGACTTGCGCCTACAATCACGCGCCATTTTGTCATCACGGGGCTCGCGGCCGTCCTTGTTCCTTGTCACTTTCTCGTTCCATGTGGCAACGCCTTGTGGGAATCGGGAAAAGCTACAAGATTTCTGGATTAAAGTGAAACTTTAGCTGCCAGCTGGGTCGACGTCCGATCGACGAAACTGCCGACAAAGAATGTACCTTGGGGATGCAGGCGACACGTACTTACCTTCGTCCGCCTCCACCTTGGCTGGCTTTAACAAGGTAGAAGCTGAAGTTTCCGTGGATGGTAAATTAATTATCGGCGCCGGGGTTTTCTCGGCTTGTTTGATAACACCGCGGATAGGGATCAAAGGGATCGCGCCGGTTATAGGAAGAACGTCCAACGAATTTCTGTTGCGTTCGATCAAGGATTTTTCGAGGACGGATCACAAGCAGCACGACCAGCCAACTAATTAGATTTCCGATGTTCTAACCGCCCGAGCGACTAGCGTTACACCCCCCGGCTAATTATTAGACTCGATTTCACGTTCGAAGTACCTCCCACCGTCGAACGATCCTGTTCGTGTAGGTGTTCTACGTTCTATAAACATTGAACGCGAGAACCGTTGTTGCAACTTCTTTTTCCGCGCCGTTGCTTCGATTTTTCTGACTCCGCCGCGAGTTCTTCGTTCGTACGAACGGATACAATATCTCGTAATTGTACCCCAGGACCCGTTATGTAGCAAAATTAATTCCGCGTAATGTGTGGCCGGCCAGTCTGCATGTAAAATATTATTGCCCAGTTATAATTCGTCGGGAGATCAAGCAGAAGTTCGTTCTTCCTTGACAACGGTTTATCCTTGTTTTATTGGTTCATTTATTACAGTTAATTGTACTTGCAGGTTTATAGGTTCCGTTTTGTTACAAGTTACTATTCTGCTCTGGCGTTGATTTAAAATTAATGCACGTTTATACGATGCTTATGGCGCTTTTTAAATTTACGATCGAACGTTATAAACATCGTCGCACCAGATCCATGACGTAATGTCGCGGAACTTCGATTAACAAATTGATCCGCGGATTTGTCGTGACAGAAGTAGCCTATTTTCCGACGATGAGCTTAGCATCCAGGCGATCCTAGCAGTAGAACTTCTTCTAGATCCACCTAGTCCACTTTGCAAAAACTACAGGACATCACGCGCGTGACCAAAAGCATCGTGATCCCCTGTTCAGCATTCAGATCGTGCGACGGGAATCGATGAAATGGCCGCAGTACGAATAGTAACAATATTATTTCGTATTTCGTATACTTTCATTTTATTAAAACGATTCCGGAAACGCGAACCCTCGGTAAAATCCTTAGCGCGGGCCGCAGACTTTCAAAAATTATGGAACAATCGCCGGTAGATGATGGATTAGTTTGGCGGTTCGGGTGCTATTAAATAAATTAGTTCGATGTTGTCGGACAAACTGAATCGACCAGGAGAGTTTCTGTTTGGTCGACCAATCCCTTAAAGTGTAGCTTTCTAAGGGTAGTCTCGACTTAGCAATCAAGTGATACCAGAATCAGAATTTACGACCCCAAGGGGCCCTGAAATTGTTTGGCTTGTAATTGACAATGTAAAATTACCAAAGATACGCAATTGTCTCCGTTGTTTACCGATTTTATCGAAAAATTGCTCGAAACAAAGTTGCTTCGTTTCTTCCGCTGTCGTTTCTCACGAGGTTTCATTTTCCCTCGCATATTTTCTATCCCTTGAGCGGTTCATCCCTTTGCTGTCGAAGAAAATAGGCGTTTCATAGCATAATTGATAATGTAAAATTACCAAAGATACGCAATTGTCTCCGTTGTTTACCGATTTTATCGAAAAATTGTTCGAAACAAAGTTGCTTCGTTTCTTCCGCTGTCGTTTCTCAAGAGGTTTCATTTTCCCTCGCATATTTTCTATCTTTTGAGCGGATCATCCCTTTGCTGTCGAAGAAAATAGGCGTTTCGTTCGGCCGCGTCGAGATCAATCTTGCCGGACCCGTGGCAGAAAATTCGCAAAGGGAAGTCGATTCGGCGATCTCGCGGCGGTCAGGCAGCCGTTAAATGTCACTCTAAAGTATAGCGCAATCGCCTCGGTTTTCCGTAAACCGGTCGGAGAAGCGCGCGAGAACGGGCGTAGCTGAAAAGTCACGTTCGCGGAACGCTGGCTCCCCCGTTCCACAATATTTATCGCATCGCACGCGTGCGGTTGAAATAAAACAATACGTGCGTTTGCGCCGGAGATTACACGCTCCTCACCCCTTTGCCCGGACGGTTTTCGGCTTTAATGGGTCACGTAGATCCGCGCAGCCGATTTTCAATCGTTGAACCGCTGAAACGAAACTCGCTCCGTCGTTATTTCACCCTTCCGCGTCGACGACTTCGACGAGACGGCGAGACACGAGGGGCGTTTATTAATCTCCCACTTTTTCCTCTTCTGCTTCTTCTTTTTTTTTCTTGCTTCTCGTTCCTTGCCGTCGAGCTAACCGATCGCGGCACGCGATATTCCCGCCCTCGGATTCACCGACTCGCCCGTAATATTCTCCTTCGATTCGGATTTCATGGGCAAGAGTTCGAGCATCCTCTCCGGGATCGATCGATTTTATTTCGTTGCCCACGGAAGCTGGTTTATCAACGGCTTCTCATTTTCCGTTTGTTTAGTTGGCGAATGTGTTTCGTGGGAAGTTGCACCGGCGCGAGAAGGTGTCGTCGAGGTTATTTGTTCTTTTCTTTTAGTTCGCAAATTGACTTCCGTAACGAGTTGTAAGGCCTCGAGGAGTTAGCCAGGGAATGTTCGTTTTTCATTGTTGCGAACAACAACGCGATTGGCGAGGTGTTAATCTGTTTGCATCGACGGTTTGATGCGAGAGGAGAAAAGGCGCAGGAAAAAATGAACCGACAATATATACTCAAATTTGATCATATCCGGCATCCATTTGCGCGAAATCGATGTATAAAATCGAGTGATTACGCACGCACGTGAGTACCGCTTTGTTTGGCTTGTCTGTCCATCACTGGTTATTTCCACTTATGTGCATTCTGTTACAAATATTGACACCGGCGCGATATTATTTATTTTCCATAACGATCCGATGATATGATTCGACCGAATCATGCTATTTGCCAGCGAGAAAGACGGACATTATCTGCGCTTGATGTTCTCTGTAAGTAGAAATAATTGATATTGGTCGTACGCTTCCCTTCATGAAACACATTGAGCGGAATTTCAAAGTCGATCTTTTGAAAATGTCATCCCCTAACAATTTTATCTTTTCATTAAGCAGAATTTGTCCATATTAGTCATGCACGACGTCACTTCAAGATTTTGGTTAATTTAACTGAATTTCAAAATCTGTTTTCTAAAACTCCTGAATAGCTTCATCTCCTTTAGAAGTAAAAGTTTTATTGTTTATGAATGTTACGAATGAATTTTAACGTCTATCTTCTAAAAATGTTACTCCCGAATAGTATTGTCTTCTCTGAAAGTAGAAACAGTCGTCTATAGTCAGACAAATCGTTTCTTCAACGTGCACATTTAACAGGATTGCAAAGTCTTTTAAAAAATGTTACTCCTTAATAATTTAATCTTAATTTACTTACATTTAATGTTGCATCCAGTAATTTATAACCACATATCAACAGATAAAACATTTTAGCAGCACCACAGACTTTGCGTAACAACCAAATGGAAATCGATTATTGTCGCTGTAGAAAACAAACGCAGTTTACGATTAATCATTTTTGTTTCCGGAAGAATAATTTTTCAAGTTGACAAAGTTTATGTATATTTAATATCAAAGTGATCATCAGTAAAATTCGTAGCGCGAAAATCCGATGAAATAAAATTTATCTCGATACTCTGACCAAACGTTAACCGGTTTTATCCCTGGACAACAAATTTTTTGTGAATTATACTGTTCCCGATAGAAATATCCAAATTGATTTCATACCAATATTTTATACGTGTGACAACCTAGTTGTAGAAAACGCTGTTCCCTGAATCGAAGTTTATTAAACAATGATTAAATCAACTCTTTGCGGCCGATAACAGGCTCGAGTACATTTTTCCATTACATTATTGCTAATATTATTATTACGGTTTAATGTGCCTGTTTTATCCATAGAGCAAGAACATTTGTGAATATGTGCAGAAGTATTAAGCACGAGAATTAATTTAACGAGAACATATCATGTTTGAAAGAAAATTTAATATTCATCTAGAATGATGTTTTTCCAGCATTTTTCTACAAAGAATTAATTTCACCGTGAAATATCGCAGCAATGATAATAGATATGATTCAATGTGAATTTTTTCTTGGAAAGAGCGATACCTTTGATGAGATTCAAGTGAGATGAATTGAGTAATAAGAGTAACGGGAAATATGGAATTTTTATTCCGCGTAGCCGCAATGCTTAATTCCGTTACATCATTGTCGCTCATTATGTAACGGTGCCGACAATTCAGTTTCGCTTTCGACGAGACGGGACGAGCTCGAATAGGCGGCGCCGGATCAAATTTTGCGCTGATGAGCGTCATTAACGGCATGCTGTTAGTCGCCATGTCGCAGCTCGGGTATTGATTGTTCGCCGACTGAAATCGGTTTCCTCCGAATCGTCCGGCTGCATTATGTCGGATAAACATAATATCAATTAATGAGGCCGCCCGTTTTCGGGCAAGCCTGCCTGTCGCCCGGTCGCGTCGAGAAAAATGGCGGCTTAAAACCCGCGTCCCGCTGAAAACCCTGATAATGATTCCGATGGTAGGCTGATTACGCCGTTCGGCCTCGTTCCACGCGTATTCCATTATCCTTTTTAATGAAGAAGAAAGAAAAAAAGAACTGCTAAAATAACAGATAATTACGACGGTAACGAGGAAATGTAATAACAAATGAGGAGGCTGATCGAAAATGGACGACCATTAAACAACAGTCCGACGTTGACAACGCGACAGGAGACAGAATCACGCTAATAACCAAACGGCATTAATCCGAACGATTACTCTAGCCGATTTCGAATGACAATTTTTAAGAACAGAAATTATTGCATGAATGAAACGAGCCTATCAAAATGTATTCTTTACTCAATTCGAAATGTAGCAAATAGCTGTTTTAAATTTATTGCTCGAAATTAACCAAACAATTTTTATCTGAACGATTGCTTTAATCAACTGTGAGGAAGGTCAGAATGTATGAACGATCACGCGACTCAATTTTGAGCACTATAAATATTAGACGGGTGTACCTGAAATTATACACGATTTGTATAATTCTTGTACAAAACGAAGCTCACTTTGTCCGCTCGTTCCAAGCGAGAATATTCGCGATTCGGGGCTCGACTCTCCGAGGAATTCGAGGATAAAATGGGGCCGTAAGAAGCCTGATTAGAATTTTCCGGCTGGTTTCCAGAAATTCGCATAATTTGAAGTCCGGCTGGCGGGCAGGGCGCACAGAAGCCGTAGACGAACGGCGCGGCGCACACGTGCTTAATTTAGAAAACTGGCTCGCCGTTTCTTAGACCGAGTTCGTCCGAAATCTGCAGTTCTCGTGGGTATACGTAATGTCTCATTCATTATTGAAAGGCGGAACGGGCTCCGGCGAGCTCTGGCAACCGAGTCGAAGAGTTTCCTTAACTATAATCTATTAAACGAAACTAATGCGGAAAGGAATCCGCAAGAAGCGCAGTTGACAAAAGTTTGCACATCTGTTCGAAAATAGTGAACGGGGAGGGAAATGGATCGCTGAATAATTAAATTCGAACCGAGAAGTTCCGAGGCTTGATGGAGGACAATCGCTCGGAAATTAATAAATTGCAGATTACGCTAGATTACGTTTCTACGATCTCGTTATTATGCTCTCGCTGTTTCAGAAACCGTTTCGTGCGACCCCTTTTCTACGAAGAATTTAATCCGATTCCATTTCCGAGACATAAAAATCACCTAACGCGATTGTCTCTGATAAAATAATCGGTCAAAATTCTGTCTAAAATTTTTGTACAATTTCGCTCAATTTCGAACTTCATTCATAGTTGTGAATGTCCTGTATAAAAGCGAATCGTTTTAAATGCGTTTCATTTCGCTCGCGAATAAATGATTTCACATTCCTCTCGAATATGCAATCCTGCTGTACAGGCAAGCACTTTAAAAATTAACTTGATCTTGGCTATTTCCAAGAAGATTTCCAATTTCCACTACTCTCTTGGCTATTTTCTATGTAGAAGTTAAAGAGAAGTTTTTTTATGTAGTCGACTTATTTTTACTTCAATAGAACTACTGTAGAATCGCCAAAACTAAACGTATTTCTTCGTCAACGAGCCTACGTGAATTTTAGTAAATACAACTAAAATAACACGATAAAACTGCTTCGACAATTGAAACGAGTAGAAAACGAAGAGACATTTACTTACGCTTATCCCAAAAATGCGTCGCAAAAGTGCCGAGAAATTAAAACAACCATTTTCCACGCGCGAGGTAACTCTGCATCGATCAATGCGTGAAAAACCATCGCACATTTCTCCGACCCAGCGATTCATAGAAGCGCATAAAATTATTTTCGTGGAACAGTCGGTCCGAGGCCGTTCTTACGACTTTTTCCGCCGATGCAGCCTGTACAGCTCGTCCGGATTGTACAGAAAAAGTCTGCGGGATTTTTCCAGCAGAGCTCGCACGATCGTCGGCCAGGATAATAAAGAAGGAACAGATGTCCGCGGCGACGGGTGCCGGTAACGAAGTGTCTGTCGGAGGTGCTAGATCAGCAGGGGCGAGTTATACGGGACGAATTTCGGGTCCGCGCGGGTCGAGTGGGAACGGATTAGCCGATTTGCCAATATCGAGCGCGGTGCATCTGCATACGACGGATGAGAGATCGGTGTCGAGACACCGAGTCGTTTATTGCATGGTGGATCCCGGCGCAGTCCCGACGGACGCCCCGAGAGGAAAACAGCGGTGGCGCGCGAACGGACACAGAAAACTGCATCGTTGCGCCGCTTTCCCGTGTCTTTTGTTCCGATGGTCGAATCGCCGAAATAACGCGAGTATCTCTGCAAACAGACCGGAGAGAGAGCGCGCTCGAAATCGACGTCCCATTTCGCTCCGGGCTCGTCGCGCGAGATAGTCAAAGTAAGTAGGGGACGCCGCTCGGGGACGTGCGGAGAGAGGGATCGATCGCATGATTCATGAATAATTGGAGGCTCAAAGGCCGCGTCGGGTTACCTTTGAGTGCTGCCGATTTTTCGGCAAATTGAATGGCCGATGTTCGTTGCACCGTGCGACGATTCCCAGTTCTTCGCTCAGGGCTTTTAGACCCCCGTTCCATTTTCAACGACTTTAGAACGATTCTGCGTCACAGCTTTCGAAAATAGAGAATTTTGTTCCGAGCAATGTTTGTCGACATATTTAGAGAGCACTTAATCTAGTTGTTTTGACAGTCAGTTACGAAGAATGTTTATTCGCCGAGAAGAGCGTTTTGTGCTTCAACTTCGTCCCCCTTATCTGAAGAAACAGTGTCTCCCTTTCTGTGAGAAACTAGACTAAATCTCTGTACTCGTGGTATAGTAATTAGAGTGTACTTAATGTTTTATGTTTTAACCGTAACACCACAGTTGAAGAATACCATTACTAAATTAATACCATTGCTAAGTCAATACCGTTCGCGTTTATTTTTAATTCTCCCTTTTACAACGATCCATGGTTTTATCGCGTCGCCCCGCGGGCGTAACGCGATCTATGAAAGTTTTAGTTCGATACAAAATATTTTGCAATCCATTTCGACAGAGACAAACATGTTTCCCGGCAATTTGCGTTTTTACTTTAACAAGCGTTAAATTGGATGCCCACCAGCGAGCACATTGTTTTTTTATCATTCCGGTGTTTTAGTGCGCTTTATTTAACGGCGGAAGCCACCGGAGTGCTTGGGAACGCATCGTTTTGGAAAACTGGGCTCCTCGCGATCGCGAACGCAAGATTTTGTATAACGAACTGCAGGCGACTTACTATTAAATGCATACACCATCGGATAAGTATCTTTCTGTGCACATTTTAGGACGCAAAATTACCTTACAGTTGTACGTCTGCCAAAATTCGAGATTTTTGTAGTTTGTTGTAAACGTGGACGATTCCATGTACAATTTTATTTGTTTTTTGATTCTAGACTATTTTATGATTTATCATGAGCGAGTAACAATCACTTAAAATGCAGTTTGTCTGTAACAATGTCCACTCGTGTTTGTATTCTGTCGCCTCTGAAGATTATGCTTATATAACCACACCATTTGCTTGATTCAAACACCACTTCCATTATTCCCTATTTTCACTATTGTCCTTTTCTACGTTCGGCGAGGATCAAAGAATAGTATCTCCTGCACGAAATATGTCTCTGGATAGACCCGTGTTGTAGACATGTATCGAGAACTAGATTTAACACTAGGTTTACGGGGCCAGTTTGGATTATTTTATAAAAATATCAAGAATATCTTCACCCCGATTCCTAGCAGCTTTCCAAGGAATAAGCGTGTTAAATAAATTTCCTGTAAACGCATTTTTACAATCACAATAACCGTAAACTAAAGAATGTGGAACCCGTCGTCTCGACGAGTGCCATAAATCCAGAGGCAATCAAAAAGAATTGTACGGGGTGGATCGAAGCTGAAAGAATGTATTTCGGCAGGCAATAAATAGTAGATTTAATCAGAAAGAGTATATTTCTGCGGGTAAAAGGTAGATTTAATGTCCAAGAATCCGCGTGAAATCTATTCGAGCAGCGAGCGGCAATTAACCTCTTGACCCCAGGTCGGGCTCGGTCCGGTCCCCTAATTGCGAGTATTATTTTGGGGTAGATCGTGGCCGCAAGGGAACAGTTCATTAATATCGGTGTACGGCGGTGGCCGTGTTAATTCGACCGAACTCTGAGCGACGGGGAAAGGCCAGATTAAAATGTTACACGGTTCCTGAGCCGACGTAACAGGTGAATTTACTGCGGGCGCTGACTTTTATTGCGCGCGGCACATACCTCTCTGTTTCCCCCGTGCAATTTCTCTATAATTTGCCCGCGCCGTTCGTCGCGGCTTCCACACCGAGACGCGTTTTGCCAGCTCACGCACACAGCGGCGAGCGGTTATCACCGAGCGCAGCTCGCTCGCTCGCGACGACTTCCGATTTTAATGAAATTTCTTGGGCACGTAGCATCCAGGTCCCCGATGCAAAAGTAACATTAAAAGCCGCGTCATGTATACTGATCCATCTTCCAGTCGGGGTGTTTCCGTTCCGCCTGAAGAAGCACGTACCCGCGGACTCTGTTCCCGTTGAAACGCTGTTTCCCCGAGTACCGCCGCATTGATAGAATCTGAACACGTTTATTACCTTTCTGACTCGCTCGCCGGTGCGTGGATCGGGATCCTCCGAGTCCGTCGATCATCGCGGATCGATCCTCCTGCTAGATAATTCTCCTCGCGGCCTTAGTTATCCCCTCCTTAATTACGGCTCGAGGACAGGTCTTTTTCTTAACGGTGCGGCTGCTCGTTCTCAGATTGTCTTTGGGATAAACTGTTGATAGATCAAATAACTTAACCGGCAATTATTTCATAATTTTTTAGAACATTCTATGGCCTCCTCGATTATGGCTCGAGGAGAGGTTTTTTTTACGGTGCAGCTAGTTTTCGGATGAACTTTGAGATGAACTGTTGATAGAGCAAATAACTTAACCGGCAATTATTTCATAATTTTTTGAAACATTGTATGGCCTCCTCGATTACGGCTCGGGAAAAGGTCTTTTTCTTAACTGTGCGGCTCGTTCTCAGATTATCTTTGGGATAAACTGTTGATAGATCAAATAACTTAACCGGCAATTATTTCATAATTTTTTGAAACATTCTGTGGCCTCCTCGATTACGGCTCGAGGAGAGGTTTTTTTTACGGTGCAGCTAGTTTTCGGATGAGCTTTGAGATAAACTGTTGATAGAGCAAATAACTTAACCGGCAATTATTTCATAATTTTTTGAAACATTCTATGGCCTCCTCGATTATGGCTCGGGCAGAGGTCTTTTTCTTAAAGGTGCGGCTCGTTCTCAGATTATCTTTGGGATAAACTGTTGATAGATCAAATAACTTAACCGGCAATTATTTCATAATTTTTTAGAACATTCTATGGCCTCCTCGATTATGGCTCGAGGAGAGGTTTTTTTTACGGTGCAGCTAGTTTTCGGATGAACTTTGAGATGAACTGTTGATAGAGCAAATAACTTAACCGGCAATTATTTCATAATTTTTTGAAACATTCTATGGCCTCCTCGATTATGGCTCGGGCAGAGGTCTTTTTCTTAAAGGTGCGGCTCGTTCTCAGATTATCTTTGGGATAAACTGTTGATAGATCAAATAACTTAACCGGCAATTATTTCATAATTTTTTGAAACATTCTGTGGCCTCCTCGATTACGGCTCGAGGRGAGGTTTTTTTACGGTGTAGCTAGTTTTCGGATGAGCTTTGAGATAAACTGTTGATAGAGCAAATAACTTAAGCGGCAATTATTTCATAATTTTTTGAAACATTGTATGGCCTCCTCGATTACGGCTCGGGGAAAGGTCTTTTTCTTAACTGTGCGGCCCGTTCTCAGATTATCTTTGGGATAAACTGTTGATAGATCAAATAACTTAACCGGCTATTATTTCATAATTTTTTGAAACATTCTGTGGCCTCCTCGATTACGGCTCGAGGAGAGGTTTTTTTTTACGGTGCAGCTAGTTTTCGGATGAGCTTTGAGATAAACTGTTGATAGAGCAAATAACTTAACCGGCAATTATTTCATAATTTTTTGAAACATTCTATGGCCTCCTCCATTACGGTTCGAGGAGAGGTTTTTTTTTACGGTGCAGGTAGTTTTCGGATGAGCTTTGCGTTGAACTGCTGATAGAGAAAATAACTTAACCGGCAATTATTTCACAATTTTCTAGAACATTCTATGGCCTCCTCGATTATGGCTTGAGGAAAGATCTTTTTCTTAACGTTGCGGCACGTTTTCGGATTATCTTTGGGATAAACTGTTGATAGAGCAAATAAATTAACCGGCAATTATTTCATAATTTTTTAGAACATTCTATGGCCTCCTCGATTACGGTTCGAGGAGAGGTTTTTTTTACGGTGCAGCTAGTTTTCGGATGAGCTTTGGGATGAACTCTTGATGGTTCAAATAACTTAACCGGCAATTATTTCACAATTTTTTGAAACATTCTACGTCCTCCTCGATTGCGGCTCGAGTAAAAGTTTATGATAAAAGTGTTTTACGATGGCGCACGTTAGCCGATTAATTTTTTGAGGCGTTGGCAACTAAACGGAATTTTTCCACAAATTGTGCGCGGGTTAATTTATACCGCAACACCAGTGTCTAATAATTTCATTTGACATTTGCACGGCAAAGCGTCGAACGGGGAATCACCGACGAGCGACGCAAGCCAATTATTTCGAGTTTCTCAGTTTTCGAGAAGCGCGTGCGGTTCGAATTTGAGAAGATGTAGTACCAAGAAATTCAATTTCCCCGGGACGTCGGCACGCCGCTACAGTTGGCTACCGCGGGCAGGAAGCGTCGTCGTCGTCGACGCCTAAAGGGGAGCATCGTCGGACTATCCCGCGCCTAGGAATCCATTTCACAGCTCGTCTTCCAGAGACCTTTCCCGAGCGTCGTTTCCCGTATCTCCGGCTCCCGAACGTATCGAGGAAACTTTTCCCCGGGAGTTCCCGTTGCGAGAGGCCGTCGACGGAAAAATATCAGCTCGGTTCAGGTCCCTGACGGCGTCGAACCAGTGGCTCCTGGGTAGCCAACTCGACGGCGAACCGGGCCAAGTAATTTCGTTGGTGAACGACGTCTGATCGGCGATACGTCGGCTGCGTAATCGGTGTCGTCCGAGGACCAGCTAGGATTCCCGCGAAATTAATTACAAATGACACCCGGCCATCATGGGAAATGACGCAGGATGCGAGAGAGTGGCGAGAAAGAGAAAGAGAGAGAGAGAGAGAGAGTGAGAGATGGAGAGGGAAGGCAATGGAACAGAGTCCCAGCAGCCGAACAGAGACAAAGGAAAAAGAAGGATTACACGATGGGCGACGGGTGGGAGAAGAAGCATGCCGCTCTCTACCACCCACCGATCAATACACCTCTACTGCTACCAACACCATCAGTGGCTGGGGTACCGGGATCAAGCCGGGTTTCCGGTGTTCGTTCGCAGAAAGTATAACTGCATTGAAATTGCATGGCAAGAGTACCGCGCGGCGGCGTTTCGCGTCGCGTCGCGTCGTGCAGCGTCGCTTCTCCCGACGGCACCCCCTTCACCCCCTTTTGTCTCCTTTTGTCTTGGCTCGTCCCGGCTCTTGCGGCTGTTCACGCATGCAGCCCCGCAGACCGTGTGTGCGCGAGTAATGTATTTTGCTCGGAGGAACAACTGCACGCCGGGAGGACAAGACGTTCACCGGGATCGGAAACTAGTTCGCTGACGCCCCCGCGTGGTCGCTCGCCCACCCCCGGAGTCCCCTTTTGAGATTTTCTCACAGGACCCTGCGCGTCTCGATCATCGGACCGTCTCGAGACCGTTGATATCGGCCTGTCCAGATTTTTGGAGGCAGGTCTCTCGCAGACGCCAATTAATTCGTCCAATTAATTCGCCAGAAACTGAGTAGTCCAACGAGCAACCTCACGCTTTCACGATCCTCCTTTAGATATACCCGCCACTTGAGCACCGTTTCTTTTGTATCGCAATTTCTTGTGTAACAGCGGCGGATCGTTATTATTGCGTAACTGCATCGCGATCGAGCCTCTCCGTTTTACAATTCCCGTGCCGATCCCCCGGCAGCATAAAAGGCTATTAACGAAAGTCACTATACCTTCTCGCCGGAGCTTGGTACCTTCGCGCGAACACAGATTAAACGCTATCCCTTCAGAACAAGCTGCATCGCCGCTCGGAAAACGAGTTCTCGCGTCGAAACGGCGCCTTTTAATCATTAAAATAATGCCGATAAGAAGATAGCCGGGTCTCAGTTTCGCTGAACATAAAATCCCCGTGATTAATGTCCTTCCCAGGAGCTCGATATCGGCGCGATTCGTAAAAATCATCGAACAGACCCACGGGTTTTATCACTTTGTGTTTCGCGTCATTAACTAAGGACTGCTTCGGTTTACTCCTTCGGATCGTCGCAAATCAAAGCTGAAACTTATTAAGATACACCGGTTAGAGACGTTCGCGAAGGATTATGGGACAACCCGGCCGACAGATTAAATCTTTAATTCAACCCTCGAGCTAGTGCGCCGTCAGGATCGCGCGATTAGGCCCATGGGACCGGCGAGTCTATATTTATGAGCTCATAATTTAATCGATGGACGCTCGACAGTCATTATGCAAGTTTATTTCAGGGAAATTTCGATATTCCTGCGGTTTAAATTAATCAATCAATGATCAACCAATCCTACAGTTCGTTGGTAGAATAACCATCGGATTTTATGCAATTCTTCTCGAAAATAGAATGCAACAACAAATTTTGAATGATGTCCTGTGGCAGGCAAGTAATTCTCGTGCAATGAAATTACTGTATAAATAGTAAATGCTATTTTTTTTTCGTTTAATTCGGTTTATATACATTCTCTGGGGTTTGTTGACTCGACAGATTTCTGTTCTTTCTTTTTTTCACAATGCAACAATAAGTTTTGAATGATGTCCTGTAGCAGGAAAGTAATTCTCGTGCAATGAAATTACTGTATAAATAGTAAATCGTATTTTTTTCGTTTAATTCGGTTTATATACATTCTCTGGGGTTCGTTGACCCGACAGATTTCTGTTCTTTCTTTTTTCGTTCGGAATCAATATTGATAGACTTCGCTCGGTTCGACTTCTTTCCACGATACCGCCGTCGGTCGGGGCACCTGTTTCGTGGACACCCCGTATGAATATGCATCGGTGCTCGCCGTAGACAAGGGGGAATATTTATATTAATGTTATTCCGCCAACAAGACGGCGGCCGGATAATCGCATTTAAAACTGCCTCCCCTTTGCCGCGCCGCGCCGCGCCGGCCAGAGAACTGAAAACTCGACGGAAACGCTTCTTTCAATGAGTATCGCCAAGTCCGAGAGGAGAGAACGCGAGAGGGTCGTCGGTGTACAACGTGGTCTGCATTATTAAGAACTTCGACGAACGTAACAGGAATCATCAATGCAAATTCCTGCGCTTCAAACTTCAAAGACCCGAAGTTCGCGCGTTAACGAAGGCATTCCGCTTACTTAAAATTCGTCCGAGACGTCCATAAACCGCGATTAACAATGTTGCTAGCTGAACCCCGGGAACGAGACAGTGCGAAACTAGTTCGCGAGCCCTGGGACCGTGTTGATACTCGTACCACCTTGCTGTTCCCAGCCTGGATTCCTCGGATTCTTCCATTATTGCCAGCTCGTTCTATTACCCTTTGTGCACTCGGTATATTTTTCTCACAACTTAACGCCGCCACTACCGTCGGGCACTGCGACCCATTTTCCCTCGAACGTTGCACACACAAATGCTCCTGACTGTAGATCTTGTTAATAATTTTATTTTTTCATCCTCGCAAGGCTCTTAGGTGGCCACTAACTAAGTCCTCATATGTAAATCCTTATGTATCAATTTTTAAAAATAGATTTTGGATCCACACATTTGTTTCACCCACTTAAATAGCTAATACGTTCGTCTGTCTCTCAAAAAATTAGAATTTAAATAGAACATATCGGTGTTCAGCACTGTTAAAGTAGTAACTGTAAATCTATACATCGATAAATTGGAATACTGTAATAATTATAAAATGCAGTCAAGTATTATGGTTTATTGCTTGACGAGAAATCTGCCAAATGTGCCTCAGTATTGAAGCAAAATTACAAGAAAGTGAAACCTCGTACCACGGTACTTGAAAATCGGAAAATATTAACGAAAATATAAAAGCGTACACCGGGAAGGATGTAACAACGATTTTCTGTGAGCCGTTTCCCAGGATTTTCGCCGCAGAGAGGGAATTTTATTCGATCAAGCCCGCCACAGGAAGCAGATCCCCATCGAATCTGCCCGGGTCACGTTATCCCATTAATTATCAGATAATCGTTGACCTGCATCGATACCGCAAAACCGATCAGCCGGCCCTGGCTCCGTGAAATCCGCTGTCAAGACGTCGTCGTCGTCGTCGTCGTCGTCGGTCTCGAGTATCCGATCACCGATTAAGAAATCCCGACAATACGTCTTCCGGTGGGTGGACGACTGGCCGTCGAATCGACGTGGATGTCGAACCTGGATGTCGATCGGGCGACTTATCGCGGCGCAGACAAGCGAACCGGTCCTTTTGCGGGCTGGCCATTATCTCGGGCCGGGCGTTCACCGAATTTTCTGAACCGTTTTTCTCCGTTCTGCCACGTTCGTTCTTCGTCTAAAGCGTTCCCTCCTGGTTACTTCAGAACTTGCTACAAAATGATGTGGAATTAATTATACATTCCCCTAGGTAGCTCCATTAACTCGTTTAGAACACAGTGATTACTTGATATATGTCGCACGTGTCTAGCTGGGGACATATGTCACCTGGGAGACAGCGAAGCTCTAGAGGCCTCGGACGCCAAGTAGTGTAAACATAACATGGCTCGGGACATATAACATATATCGAGAATTCACTGTATCCACTTTGATAGAGAAGTTTATTACAAAATTTGTCGTCGAGTCAATGTTTTGTCAAAAATTAGTCGAGTCATTTTGACTCACCCGTACTTCTAGTGTTAAATTATGGTGTCGTTGTTGTAATTGAAAAACATATTCACGAAGAATCTGGAATTTAGAATCGAACAAAAAGGATGGTTCTCTTATCGTCAGGATTTGTCTATAAAAATATTGTGGTTTTATTGGTACACGCATCGATGAACGTACGTTCATGGCACCCTCACGGGGTATATCTCGGCGGCAGGGGGGAATAGTTTTGGGACTTTTACCGGTTAGGCATTTGGGACATATATAACAAAATTGTAGTTATTTAGATTTTCAGCCATTCTATTGTAACCTGTGCTCAAAGAAACGAATCCACTAAACAATTCTTCCCAAGTGCGTCCTTGCACTCTTAATAATTGTAAATTTAAAAATTTCGAGTTCTTTGTTTTACACGGGTCTCGTAGATCTAGTGTTACTATACTGATGACTTATCAGTGCTAAGGTTGGGGGATTAAATTGTATGGCTTTTTAATGCAGTTGACACTAAACCTACCAAGCGTTAAGAGTATCTGGTATATATTGCCTTATAAAAATAGCAACACTATTGAGATTGTCTGTAATTTCCAATATAATAAATACTGGGACAAGGAAATTTATTCCACTGTTTTCGATAAATGAATTTTTATAGTTTCAATAAAATCGGACATTTTGGCCATGGTAGATTTAGTGTTAACACGTTAACTGTCACATATGATTGATAGTGATTTTCGTCTGGGTTTAGAAACTCATTTTTATTATAAGATATCCAGACAAACCGAAGTTTATCGGAGTCTTTCGAATTCAAATGGGTTGAGACAGCATCCCCTACAATACATTTTAAAAATGTCTAGTTTTGGGTTTAAATTCCTGTGATTTTGTGAGAATCTCTGGGGTTGATACTTGGCACTTAACGTGTTAATGGAAGCGCACGCGCCGGATGAGTTTGGGCAAACCGCGGTCGCCCCGGCGCAATAAAGAATCCAAGTCCTCGGCCAAAGACGCCGTAAACTCTGCGTCCGGTAGCTCGTTGACTCCAACATCCGGCGCGTTGGTTCTGCGCGGGGGTTACAATGCGCTCTCGGTTTCTCCTTTCTGCGAAGAAACACGAGGACGAGGAGACGGGGGAAGAAACAGTCGCGTTTCTATCGCGGGCCGCTACACCCCGCGGACTGTTTTCAATTTGAAAAACGCGGACGCAGCCGGTTCGGGGACGCGCAAGAAAATTACACGGATTCCGATGCGGGAGAAAAGGCAGGCCAGCCTTTTTCCGACGCGCGAGAGCATCGTCGTCGCGCCTCTCGCCCTTTTCACCATGTTTTCATTCGCGTGCGACCATCATCCGGCCCCCGCACACCAGCCGGGGCTTTTCTCTGTCTATGATATTTAGAAGGCAGCCCGCCGCATTATATTTGTATCCGCGAGAGAGCGATGAGAGTGAGAAAGAGAGAGAGAGAGAGAGCGCGGCAGCTCACTCTTCGTTCCCGCCGGTTTTCATTCCGCGTTTCTCCGAGTGAAAAATCGCGTCGAGAGAGAAAAAGAGGGAGAGAGAGAGAGAGAGTGAGAGGAGAAACGTCGTGGCTTTTCGGCGTTTCCCGTTACCTGTGAACCGTCTCGTTCGACGATCTTTCTTTTTCGTCTCTTCTTCCACTGTTCCCAAGCCTTTTCCCCGCGCCACGCGAACCCGGGAAAGCGAACGAGCTTTCGACGTTTGTCGCCGAGGAGATTCCGCGACGGGAGAATCGCGAACGGAGGACGCGACTTCCGCCGGGAGACGTCTCCTTTTCTCTCTCTCTCTCTCTCTCGCTCTCTCTCTTTTTCATTCTTTCCTTCGTTTATACTCGCTCTCTTTTTTCTGATTTTTTGTACGCCGGTGTTTTGGACGCGGAACGCGCGTCGCGTGAGAACGCCCTCCCGTGAATCGAGCCTGATTTTTTTAACCGTGTCCTGTTTCGGTTTCGGTGGGTTCGGTGTTGTTTTGGAAATTATGACGGCGATTTTATTAACGTTAAACTTCCGGCCACTAAACGCAACCGGCATACATTGAATTATAATAACGACAAAATTGCATTCGTTTAGGTTTCGCATCAGTTTTGTTTAAATACTGTGATTTCTCTATGTATGTCGCCAAGACCTGAGTGATAAACGTCACGGAATTATCCCCACTACTGCCGGGTATATCCCAGGAGGAGCCACAAAGTTCAAGAGGCCTCGGACGTCGAGTAGTGTAAACATAACGTGGCTCGAGTATGTCTCCTGGACGATACACGACGCTGGCAAGACCAATGACATATATCAAGAATTCACTGTATTTACTTTGATAGAGAAGTTTATTACAATATTTGTCGTCGAGTCAATGTTTTGTCAAAAATTAGTCGAGTCATTTTGACTCGCCCGTACTGCTAGCGTTAAATTATGGTGTCGTTGTTGTAAATGAAAAACATTCACGAAGAATCTGGAATCTGGAATCGAACAAAAAGGATGGGTCTCTTATCGTCAGGATTTGTCTGTAAAAATATTGTGGTTTCATTGGTACACGTATCGATGAACGTGCGATAACCACAAATTATATCTCCCATTTAGGAATGATTATTGTACTGACAGTTTAGTAGAAACGGCCATTAAGCGTCCTCGTTTGATATTGATGGAATTGTGCAATTTTGTAGAACGGTAAAAAATAAATACCTTGTCAACTGTTCGAACGAGTTTGGAGAGTGAAATCACCGTGAAAAATTGACAGCCTCGAGCTACCCGGGACGCTATTGAATGTAAAAATATAATTTATATGACAAAGTTGTATGCTTTTCCGCGTGTAATAACGCGTAGAAAAGAATTTCGCTGAAAATTGGGAAATGTAGATGGAACTATCCTTCCTGGAAATTCTAATTTCTCCGATGGCGGCTCACGATGATACAATAAAATGTACAGTATTTAAAATATTAGTAGTAAAATATTACTAGCAGCGATACATACATTTATTTGTTGCTGTCCCCGAGAACCAGCGAGAAGTTTTATTAAAACCGTGGGAGCGCTGGTACATCTGTTGTCCTAGAAATGATCGGATTATGTTAACACGACCTATTAATATTATCGGAGTTTTGAGAAATTTCGCCGAGCAATCGCGCCGAAAGATCATCGAGCGCCTCTACATATTTAATGTTGCTCCCGGAAAGACGAACGGGATGTCCGGTTTTTTATTCATGCTTTCCTCGCAACTTCGGCGATGACGATAAATTGGAGATACAAGCAGCGAAATTCCGAAAAACATTATAGAACTGGATGCTCTGGCGTTCGCTTTCTCCTTGACAACGTCGATTCGTTTCTGTTCCGGGTACTCGTAAAATTCTACTGTCAAGCGAATAAGCCTCGAAAGTTACCCTAATGGTTCGAATAAATCTGTCCAACTTTCGTACCCTGAAACCTTCAACGTTACCGAGAACGCTCAGACAAACTCAACCTCAAGAAGCTCGACTGAATAACCGGACGACTAGGTCTCCATTTTGTTCAACGACTGTATTATTGAATTTCTCCGGCGCTTCTCGAATCTTCTTCTTCTCGCGCGAAGTGTCTCGTTGCCGGCAGACTTCCTTGTTTTCCAATTTTTTATTTATTTCCAACGCAGCGCAAATTTTCGAGCCAATCGTCGGAGACTGTTACGCGAAAACACTTCGGCGCCATGTTTGCGTCAGATTTTCCTGCTCATTTTCCGGTGACGGTATCCGGTTGGGCTACCGACCAATGGAAAATAGCCTCAGCAGCTTTAGAACGCTGCACGTTAGCCTCCGAATTATGCTAACGAGGGGAAACTCCATCTAAATATTTAAGGTTTAACCGTTTCCGGCATCAAGAGACAAGATTTCAAGCAGAACACGTCACGAATTGCTTGAAATCTACGGGCACGCCGCAGCAACTTTCTGTGACGTCGTCTACAGAGTTTCAAGCTGGCCCGAAGACGCAGAAGAAATGCAAGAGATTCTCGTAAAAAGAAATCGCCGGTGTTCTACCTCTGCTCGTGCAAAAATGCAGTTCCGCGGGGGTGCGGGGTGTGAAACAGCGCAGAGTTTTTGAGACGCCGAGAGACCCGGGGCCTGATTCCCATTCTTCAGGGGAAGCGAGCATCCTCGCGTCTGAAACTGTAACAACGCTTCCCGCACGGTTCTAATTTATTCGAAGCATCGCCCGGGCCTCGCGGGGGCGTTAAAGGCGAGCCGGAAGAAATTCAAAGACAGAGCCGTCCGCTTTATTCACGCCTCGTCGAGCATTAAGAATTTTCCGCGTGTGACACATGCCGTGCCCGCTTGAATTTCGTAGCTCGGAGGCCGAATTCAAATGCGAGCCCGGAGAAAGGCAACCGTGTTATTTCCACCAACGACACCGCTTTCCGTTCGCCTTTTCTCTGCCCTACGAATTCTGCGCCGCATTGCTCCCGCCGTACACCCCTCTCCTTTTCTCTCTTTTTATTGTGCTCTGTGTCTCTCTCTCTCTTTTTCTCCCTCCAGCATTAAGAAGCGTTCTCACGGTTAACGCGAGGGAAACCGATCCCGGCGTGCTCCTCGAGAAATTTTACACCTGCGAGCTGATCGTAAACAAGTGGAACCGATAGAGACTTCTTTCTCTACTCCGAGGGTCGCTGGAGAACCGGCGATGAGGTCTAGGGGAAATTTGCCAATAGTGCGTCCTTTCGGAAGTTTCGGTCCTCGGGGAAATTCGGTATACTGTTCTCAAAATGTATGTGGGTCGAGTGATGACCTGTTCCAGTATTCCAGGAAAATAATCTGTTTTAAATGGCTTGCTCTTTCTACGTTCTTTCTATGTACATTCTAGTATATGTTCTACGTATATTCTAGAAACCACCGTCATAACTCGTATTAGCGTTGTGCCAAAATCGAGCAGTAGGAAGACTAAAAGTATCTTTTACTTTCCATAAATATTCCCTGTCTAGTTTCGCAATTCTCGACTAGTAATACTAATAAAATTTTTCTCCTTGATTTCAGGTACGCGAGAAAAATCAGTGGCGTGGTCTTCGTCCCAGTTCATAAGTATTCCATAGAATTTTTAGCTTAATTTACATACAGTGTAGAAATCTTGGATCACTCGATCGTACTGTTTCACAATTTTGTCTTGTCTTGCTTGAAAAGCCTCGTTGATTTCCTCTAAGAAATTTTCTCTTCAATTCTCTACAAAGTTTTGTTCGCCGTGCGCGTTTCGCGTAACACTGAATTCCGAGTCATCGATTCATACAAACTTTCCAAAAAACAGAGCCAACAGTAAGAAGTAATAGAATCATAATAGTAGAAATATTCGGTGGTCCGCTTTTTGCACGGTCCGTTCTATTTTCACTCCCTTTGTTTTCAAAATAAACGCACGATCAGCATGCGGCGCGCGAAAGGTCCGGTAACATACGCGCCCTTGTGCAAACGCTCCGGAATCACCAATTCAAAGTGGGTTATAATAGATATGATAATTTCATACTCGGCATGTGAATTCTTTTAGCGCTTTAATCCATCTCTGCGGAAACAGATCGCGAAAAGCGCTCGCATTAAGAAGACGGTTGAGCCCCTTGACATGCGAGTTAAATAAAATTCAACGCGAGCAAAGACACCATTTAAAGCGAATATAGATATACGAGAAATGTAAATTAACTGACATTCAAACAGTTCAACCGAATAATAATTAAATAATATTCAACGTTCTTTATAAAATGTACTTTTGTAATATACACTATGTTCTAATAAATCTCGTAAAAGATTTCCAACATCAATGTGCGCATAAAATGGCGTAAGAAGTACAGTGCGTGTCAGAGACGTGTTTGTACTTTAATTCCAATCCACGGATCAATGTACTGTACGTAATGTTTACTCTTTTACCATTTAAATTCTAGAAATAAAGTATGCAATCACCCTTTCATTCCATAATTTCTTTTAACCTTTTAAGACATCATACCGCCACTATAAAATTTCTGCGGTTGTACATTAAAATACTTTTCAACGGTGAATAATATAAACATATCCACGAACTTATGGGACGACCTAATATTTCCCGTCAATGTGTACAACGGCAAGGAACACGATGCATCCAACCCGTCTTTTCCCGACAACGGGTGAATTTTTTTGTCAACCGGTTCAAGAAATAAGTGACGCGCACAGTCGCGGGTTATCAGAAACTCTTATGTCAGGTCCCAGCGCGACTAGTGCCCGAAGAGAACGCAGGAAACGGCCGTGCATACGATGCTCGCCCCTCAACCCCTTCGCTTCTTGCGTTCCACGTCCCGAGGAACTTCGGATCGAAACGACCAGAGCGATCCTCCCGGCAGCGATACCGTCGCTTTTTCCCCCCCGTCTTTCTTCATTTTCGATTTCCGGCGAAACTCGAACCACGCGGCTACTCCGCCCGCGATCCCGACACCGAACCCCCCCGTCCAACCCACGGTTCAACCCCCGTGGCACAACCGCCGGTTTTTCCGCGAACTTGTCCTAAATTGTTTCTCCGATCAATCCGGCCGCGAAGCTTTTCCTCTTCTCCCGGCCGTTTTGCCGCCATTTCTTTGCGCCAACCCGCTGCGCCGCACGGAATTGAATGTCTCGCGGAGACTCCTCTTGCCTCCGTTTCCGGCGAACACTCCATGTTGTGCCCAAGTTTTTCGAGCTTTAATCAACTTAACGGCGCGCTTGCCAAACGCTGAACGTGTCCGCCACGAAATATATTGCAAGCCTCCTCTTTTTTCGGTACAGTAAATATTCATTTTGGATTGAGGACACTGAAATTTTTATACCGGAGTTTATCCCGACACTCCCAAGGGAGGGGCTCGTCAGGTTGGAAAACTTTAAATTAGGACTGTTTTTCTTGGGTGGAAAATTCTCGGAAAATTATTTATTGTCGTTCGTACATTGAAATTTGATATTCCGAAATTTTCTTAAGAACAATTTCTCTTATGAGAAATAAGCGAACAGGACTTCGAGAAGCCATCGCTTGGGAATGCTAGGGTTAAGTGACATTCTCGTCAAATGCAATTTGCGAAAACTGGAATCCAGTAAAAATCAGCCCGCCCTATCAAGAATAGCATCAAGTTTCAAGTAAAGTAAAAATCGCGTTCAGTTCTGCCAAATGTTACACATTTCATGATTTTTAGAACCGATCGCCGCCATAATCGCGTGAAACCGGAAACCTAGTCGCTGTTCATAGATTATAGTGTCCTAGTTTAATGCATAAAAATTATACCTCGCGACACACTTCATTTTTAAAATCAGGTTACCAGGCCTGCTGGAAGATTGTCAACCTTATTCCAAGCCACTTTTGAAGGAGTTCTCAATCGTTGCAGAAGCACCGACGTATAATCTAACCCAGACATGTCCACTTCGATCGCTACAATGCTCTTTACTTAGGTGTACAATTTATGAAGGTGGAGCGAACGTACATTTCCTCAATGTTTGCTATTGCGCCCGTGTCACGCTTTATTCCGCCGATGAATCGTCGGATGGTAGCGAAAGATAAAGCTCGTCGAACACCTGAGAATGTCATTATGCAAAACTGTCGGTGCAGGATATTTCAGCGAGTGTCGGCATCCTGTCGTTTTCGGGCATTAAGAGTCCGCTCTCGTCTTCCAGTAGTGTGATTAACATTATCGGCGGACGCAACCGGTTGCTATTTGCTATCGCGAGCGTCATATGGAATTCACTGCAACATATTTTCCGACGGCGAACCTGTTACGAAGGTGAATCCAGTTTTAGGATCGAAACGTGGAATCCGAATTGCAGCTGCTAAAGATTTTTAATTATCCGGCAGCTTCTCAGTTTCCCACGTTAACACACGTTCTTGCAGATACTCGGTACTTTGTGCTTAAAGTAGATACTTAATGCAGTATTTGCAAATGAGAATAGCCGGAGGCAGCTCGATAACGAATGTAAAACAGGTCGTCGTCTTTTTAAAATGAAAGATCAGATTAGCGAAGCTGGTGTGAACGATGTTTTACGATTTATATCGTCATTGCTTTTCTTTAAATTAAATAAAATCGTTACATTTCGTTACAGTTTTCTTTCGATATAAGACGATGGCTGAAGAACGATGAAGAAGAAGAAGAAAAAGAGGGGACGGCGATTTTCTTATTTCGATATAAAAAGCGTCGTCTTATATTAGGATAAAATTTGACGAATTTCCGGTCGCTTATCCCCACCTCTACTTTACAGGCTGAGAGGCCTAATTTATAGGCTGAGAGGCCAATCAGCGCAAGCTCAATCTTCTCTTATCAATTTACTCGAATCGTAGCGGACTAGTTTTACTTCTTTCGCACTTAAGTTCATCTGCATTTTATCTGTTAATAAATATACCCTGCTCAACCATTATATCGATCGATTTTTACAACTGAGCTCTAAAAGTGTTAATTATCCCGATCTTCGTGCTCACGAGCCTACACTAATTAGCCTCAGGATATAACGAGCAGTTAGCAGCAAGTATGCATCGGGTATTAAAGTCGACCCACTCGATTATTGATTACGTGCCACAAGTGGGAGCACTTTCCCCCATGAAAATTTTGTTGCGATAAAGATGACCGTAAAAACCGGAGGAAATATTTCAGACACGAAAACCGTAATGGCGGCCGGTCGCCTATAAAATCGCGAATTCGTGGCCGATATGGCCATAATTCTGAAGTTAAGCGGCAGTTCGATAACGTCGGGTGAAAATTACGCGAAACGAGGGTAAATAGAAGGAAGTTAGTGCGCCGTTATGACATTATGCAAAGAAAACGTTTCATTATCCTCGCATTACCGGCTCCATGCTCTGCGTGTTTTATCGCGGAGATACGATTAGCTAATTCATGGAGACCCGGTTTACCTTGCGGACTAATCGCTGTCGCAAAAATTCAACGTTCCCTTGCATTTGTGCAAATAACCGGATACGCGTTTCGTGGAATTAATTGCTTCGAGCATGTTTGTCGAGGACCTTCATTCGGAATTGAAAAAAAAAATAGTGTACATTGTTACTGTATATTTTCGTTTTTTTAACACTACGTTCTTCAACGAAAGACAGAAAGTGACGATTTTAAAATGGTGGAATAAACTTCTATTATGTTATCGACTGAACGCAATACTCTTCATCATTTACTGTACATGGTGGTCCAGAGGACCATATAAAATTTCAATTTATTTATGAAAGAAGGAATGCAAATTTTTAACACTACGTTTTTTTTTGACTCTGCGTTCTTCAACGAAAGACAGAAAGTGACGATTTTAAAATGGTGAAATAAACTTCTATTATGTTATCGACTGAACGCAATACTCTTCATCACTTACTGTACATGGTGGTCCAGAGGACCATATAAAATTTCAATTTATTTATGAAGGAAGGAATGCAAATTTTTCAAAACTGAAAGGGTTGTTTTAAGATAATGACTTTTGGACCACCCTGTACCATTGTATCCTTTGTTCTAGAGTACAGACATTTTGAGTTCGCCTTTCCAACGACCCGAATTTCGAGGGTACAGTCACGATACATGGAGCACCATGTATTTCAAAACGGTTTCCAAAGTTCGGAGTACGTAGCTAATATAAACATCGGATTTCCGGGTCAGTAAAAATAAAGCAGCGGTGCAAAGGGCAAGCAAAGCGATCGAAAGTTGTACGCAAAGTACGCGAAACTCGGTTTCGCAAACGCTGGTATAGATCGATACACGTACCGTTCCAGTATCGATACAGCGAGCCTGTTCCCCGTCGGAAAAGCAGCGGAAATCCTCGCCAATAATTTCCGCGTATTCTTTTTTTCGGGGGATAGGAGGGCGAGGGAGAGGGAGGGCGATTCGTTGAAACGAACGCGGCCCCTCTTTTAATACAGCGAGTACTTTCCTCCGGTGCAGTCGCGGGCTCGGTCGAAATTACTTTTTGAAGTGGTTCGACCCGGGTTATTTTATAAAATTAAAGCCGGCCGGGTACAATTTCCGCGGGCACGTGTTCTGAAATTCGCGGTAACCGTCGAGTCAGCTTTGAAAAAGGACCCGGCGCTCCGACAACTTGAGCGCTCCGCAAAAAAAAATCCGTTTCTCCGCGTGTGTCGGTGTGCGAGAATGTTCCGCAAAATGGAGGACGTCCGTGGTGGGCCAAATCTTTTTTTTCGCCCGGGCGTGTCGCCTCCTCGGCTTTCAAAAACGGCGAGGTGACTCGCGTGTGAAACGTTCGAACCGGATCCTTGGGAAAATATGAGAACGCGTCCATGCTACGATCGAATCCCGCGACCCTAACCGCGAAGACGACGCGGCCGTGAGCTGTCTCTTGCTTTCGCGAAAATTATTCCGACCTTTCGCCAACGCTGCGACTTTGTTGCACCAGAGCAGCGGACTGACGTTACAGCTCTTGACAGTTTACCTACCGGGTTAACATGCTCGCTCATGGCGGTGGTGCGAGTAGCTAACATTGCAGCCACTGACAACACGCTAGAGGAACACGCCGGCTCGAAATTACCGGCTTCGATTAGACGATATTCCTGGTCCGATCTTGCGAGGATTTTCTTCCGGATACTGCTTCTAACTAATGATCGTTGACCCCGTTACACTACCATTTTACAGATCTTCTTTCATTGTTTTCTAGAAGAGTTTATTAACCCTTAACGGCCCGGAAATATTTCTAGTTTATTTTCCCACTAGGTCCGAGCTATTGTTCATACGAAGGGAAACTGTGGGCTCAATGTTTTTGCATCAAGTATATAAAGGAAAATATTTATATTATAAATTTCAATATTTATATTATTAATTAATTTTATTTTTGCCGTCGTATACACGCCATTGATATGGCGGCATTCGTCAGTTAAGGGTTAAATAATAGCAATTTTAATGCTAGAACTGTCGAGCAGTGAGACTGATCTACATGTGTCAGTTACCTATTTCAAAGTAAGAAAAAACGAATGGTTTCGATTATTAGGAACATAATGTGGCGTCTCTCGCAAGTCTCTCCCTCTTGCAGCGGATTCTTAAATCTGGAAATGGTGTTTGAAACGAGTACGACGTAGGGACGTGGCCCCTGGAGGGTTAAGGGTTAAATTCTGAAAAGCAGCGATGCACGTCTCTTGCGATCAATACGCGGAAACGCGTAACATTACGAGCGTCGATTGTTTTCGATTTGAAAGAAGATGTGTATCGCAGGAGAGCGATGTGTACCGATTTTAATAATAGCACCGGCTCGATAATTGGACTTCCATCTGGATCGTGGGCCACGGACGATCAAACTTTTAACCCGTTAGCGCCCAAGAATTTTTTTTTAATAAGATTAATATAACGCACATAACTGTACTTCGATATTTAATAGGAGTAAATCCATATATGACAGTAATAGAAGAAAAATAACAATATATATATATATATGTATATATGTGTGTGTGTAATATCTATATATATGTGCTCAATCGAGTACAATGGGCTTAGTGGTATTGTATGAAACAGTCTCTTTCAATACACAATGTAACCTTACACTTAATGCATGCCCATCTCACGCTCGTATGACTATTGTTCCTACACTGTACTGAACGGATATCGACATAGCGTGCAGAGACTCGCAGTATACCGGACTGAAGAATCAAAATATATGCGAAATTCTCATTAATGGTCGGTAAAAAAGAGTAACCATTAGTAACACAGCTTTCTACATGTTTAGTGATGAGTACCTGCAAGCGATGGACGAAACATCTAGTCAATCTTAGATGGCGCTAGAACTCCAAGATCCTGTACTCAACCGAGTACGATGGCCGCTAACGGGTTAATGCGTGCGAGGGATCTGCTCTAAATCCCGGGGAATCACGAAATCGTATATCTCGTCAGCAATTTATGTCTGGTAAAATTCCGATGTATGACGGATTTTTCAATGGCTGTCGCGTCATATTTCACCAGATCGCGGTGGCTATTATTATTCCCGCCGAGTTGTTTTTCACCACCGGGAAAGACGCGAGTGGGTCGTCCGTTTTTGTCACAACGCTGGTAAACTGATCTGCGACCGTGTTTATCGATGTTGTCACCGTTTTTAATGTCGAGTTTGACGTCCGCAGATCCCACTCGATGAAGTGTCTTTATCCGCCGCGTGCTGTTATTTCTCTCTCTCTCTCTCTCTCTTTCTCGTATTAGCTGTTCACCTTGTTTACCGTACGACGATAAACGCGAAAAATGATTTTCCCCAGCGGCGGCGGTGGTTGCCGCACAAGAAAACCAACTTTCCCGCACAAAATTCCCGTCACAATGTCAAATACGTGTCTTTTCAATCTTTTAACGAGTTCCGCAGCCAGCTTTTATTTTCTTCGTCGCCGCGCGACCGTCGCGAACGCTCGTTAATGAATTACATTCGATGTTTTCGATTTTCGCTGAAACGACGCCAGACGATTCAGACCGGCCACGCTTTTTACTCGAATGTTCGCGCACTCGTCATATTTTCGCTAATAAATGAAATCGGCGTGGATAGGTGAAAGGTCGATTCGACAATAATCCCTTGCTGCGGCGGCAATTTCTAGTTAGCACTTCTAATAACGAAGATAAATGACATAGTAATCGAGGATATCGAAGAAACTATTGGCAACTTATGAAAGTATTGGTGGATTTTCGGGGGACGTGCGTACGCTTTTCTTGAAGGTTATACACTTGTGATACTGTCAACAGTAATACTCTGAATTTCTCGCGTGTATTTCATAGTCTTTTTACAAGAATTTCATACCTTGTATAAAGTAGTTGGTTTTACAGTAAAATTCCAAGATAGGAGAACAAATATTGTCGATACAAGAAAACTGGGATATAACAAATTAGATATAATACGATCATTGGGCGGCGGCCTACTCATGTTGTAATCATGATTTCCAGGAATTATGTTCCCCTGTCGAATAGCAATCGATGTATCAGGGAGAGAGAGGGAGCTAATCTTCAAGACCACACGATACCGTTACGAGAAGAGCCGCAACGGTATTGGGGTTAGGGGACTGGTTTCCTTTAATAGTGATCCTTTGGCAGAAGCCTGTCATGTATGCCTGACCGCTCAAGGAAGCACGTCCTCGTAGTATGTACCGGGGGCCGAAATCCTAATTACAAATCTATTGTGCCCGTTTCGTGGCTCCACTTACAACTGCAGCCCGCAGAGAATGTCACGGAGGATAACGTTAATGTAGCTAGGTGAACAGCGTTAATACCGCCAATCAGAATGTATATTAACTGATAGAAGCCAAATCGATCGTAAGCTGATCTAGATTTCAGTTTACCTGCGATTAGACTGCTGTTTACACTCAGGCAAACATAGTCACGCAACTATCCTCAAAAACTGCGGTCCAAGAAACATTCTACAGCTTCGTAATAGCTCTGCGTCGCTTCTAATCAATTTTGCGAAGTTTTCATCGAAGAACCTGATGAAATTATTCACCTTCGATTTATATTAGTCCTTTATCACGACAAGAACTTGTACAACATTTTTCTTGGACCAATAATTTAATATATTATAATATAAATTTATATTAAATTTATAGTTTATTTATATCTATAAATTGTTACATAAAATTCATCCGTATTTCAATAATAATTTATTGTCACAGAATTTTCATTCTGCATTTGCCGTTGTTCAATTTCGTTTAAAACTCTTTATTACTAATATATAAGAAACCTTTATTTGTTACTTGTGCAATAAATATTAGTAATTAGGAAGTCCTACTGTGCAAGTGTCGATACCTGCAGCACTTGAAGGTTAAGACAAAAGTTCGCAACTTCTTCTTCCCCGTTGTATTATTTTTCTGTTATCAGATACCTTCGATTCAATTTCTCTGATTATTAAATCAGGAATTTATCCATTATTTATCTTCAAGTTATTGATTTTTTATTATTACCTTAGTTGGACACCAGAGGGCGAATTAACTTGGCAAAATGGTGTCGTAAGTATGGTTGAACATAGTCGAGAAAGTTCATGAATATTTCTCACGTTTTTGGAAGTACCACCGAATAACGCAGACATCGTGTGTGAAAAATAAAATCCACAATCGACTTATTGCACGGAACAATAGGAAAATTTTCGTTGATCAGATCACGCGTATGAGCAACGCAACTGCTATCGGCGCGAATCAGTTCCCTAATCCGTTTCTATTGTGCAAAAATCGTTGCGAAACACGTCCGAATAGTTCCTTCGCGAATCACGTGTATAAAAAGATTCGTTAAGATTACATCAAACCGGTGTGTGTACTCTTTGGAAGTCGACAGGAATTCATACAATGCACGACTATCGTATAAACCGTAAAAGAATAAAAACATTAATCGACCAAAGCTCCGTACAAAAGTGCCCGTATACATCAGTTACAGCTACACGGATTAAAATCTCGATACGCCAAACAATTATACGCTCGGACTTAACAATACCGTTTATTAAATCTAATCTTTCTTTCGGCATTTTTCACGAACTCTAATTGTAAGACGCTCGTAATATTGGTTCCAATGAAATTAATGTTCCTCGTACTCCGAATCCACGCGAGATGATTCACGAAGAATTTATTTTTACGATTGCATTAATCTCGAGATGGGAATTACAAATTTAATGTCCGTCCATCAGGCGATTGCTCAACATTTTTCCGAGTCGGCTCCGGCAGTTCCGTTCGCTTGTTACAATCACACACGATCGCAGACCTTCGCAATTGTCCTGGAAGCACGGCATTACGGCTCGCTCTTTATTCTCCGCGATTTAACCCCGCGATTGCGCGATCGTTACGCGATTTACACTTGGCTTGCATCGAGTCGCGCATCGCTTTCTGCAGATAGATCAAATTAACAGCACCGGTCCCGATCTGAAAATAAGAAAAGACAGAAGCGACAAAAATTCAATTTTTATCAAAAAGATTGCATGGCGGTCGAGTTACTCATTTCAAACGTATATAGATTGAAAAGAATTTAGTACTCCGATAATAAATGAAAAAAGATACCGAACATATTCATATTGCGACCTAATAGTTAGACTGCGGATTTGATGCAATTTCAGCGGATTTGCAATCAAATTATCAGAAAAATTTAAATATGGTATTATCTTCGATCTGCTGAACCTAATAAGAAAGAAAATAAATGTGTATTTCACTGCAATTTGTTGCAATTCAGGTAAAAACTTTTTATCATGCATGAAGATCCACAGTCTACGGATAATGAACAAAAGCTGTGCCCACGAGACCACAAATGAATGTCCTCGTCACATGAAATGAAGCCACACGACCGAACAAAATTCGTACGAAAACTAAAAAATGTTCGAATCGAAACATTTACGAACGCGTCTAAGACCAACGAACGTCTAAAATGGTTTCCATGGTTGCACCGGTTTCCATGAACCGTTGATTCGCGGAGCAGACTGCGGCCGGAATACGCGAAACAAAGGCCGCAGGGAAAAAGCGCGTCTCTATTTCCCGGTCTGTGCTCTGTTGCCAATCGTAGGACAAGCCCGAAATAATTCTTTGAAAGAATCGGCGGCCCGATAGCGGGGAACGGCCCCTCGGTCCCAGCGCTCGTTTCCTCCCGGGCCGAACTTCGTTATTCCTTTTGAAAGCAGATCGGGACGCGGGAATAAAACGCCAGGGCGAGGATACGCCCGGAGAAAGCGACCTTTATTGGCCATAAAAATTCGCGCTGGAATCGATCCGGCGTCGAAACTACGTCGTTAACGGCGCTCGTTCGAACGAAGGCGTCCTCGGTGGACGCGATGACTTCCGGCGCGAGGTTTCGCGCTTCTCACGGATCAATTACGGCAATTACCGATTGCTCGTAGAGATGGCGCACCTGAGAGCACCGCCGGCCCCCGGGGGCATCGTCGCCGAGCCCTCCGGGGCCACTTCTTGCACCGAACTATAGTTACTCGCATAAAGTATTCAAAAAGCAGCGTGAAAATTCTCAACTAATATGGCACTCGTTCAAGACAATATTTTTTACTCTTCAGCTCCTCGGTGGGTAGTCTTTCATAGAGTAGACAATCGTCGAGAAGTGCAATCGCAGTTCCTGTCTGCAAAGGGTTTATTCTTGGGTTTATATTTACATTTACTTTTACATTTAGCTCCCTTGACTAAGAAAGCTTTACAGTGACCCCTTACTACTTGACGTTTAGTATATGTTTAATAAAATTGGAGTTTGACTGGGTCAGAATACACTCGTGCGCGATCAGGACAGGATTAAAAATGGAGAATGTGAATCGATGAGAAAAGACGCGAAAGAGATAAATTGAATGTTTAACATTAAATGGCTGGCTACAGAAATAATTGATTTGAACTTTATTAAAACACGGTGTTCCGGTTGTGACGCTGAATAAAATGTTTTAAACTTTGATCGGCTTTTTACCTCGAAAAGAAATTATTTCTCTATTTTTATTCTTTTCTTTTGTACATTGATTAATTGAAAACCTTCGCAGCTTGATCGATAAAAGCGATACTACGAGGCGGTTTGTCTATAAAAATACAGAAATTTTATAGCGGATCTGACTTCGAATTTGGTTTTATCGAGGAAGTGGCTTACTGGGTAAAAACGTGTTTACATGCAATGGAGGACACGACGAGGGAGGAAATATGTGAAATAGAGGGATTGTTAAGGCCGAAATTCCGTACGAAAATTCTTCCCACTTGATGGAATATAATGAAAGAAACCACGCGGCTCCGTGGCACAAAGCACGCTAGCCGCGAATGAATGTTTACGTACGGGAAGAATTTTTAATGACGAGCGGCCGGAGATTTCAAAAAACAAAATTCCTTCCCACGGACAATTTCCGCGTTCCGTGGATTTTAATTATTGCATCCTCCGCGGCTCTCGAAAGTTCATTGCCGCGGCTGGCAACAGCGAAAAGACATTTCACTCGCGTCTGTCTTGTATTTCGCCAGACCCTCTTCTCGTTTCCACGAGCGTATTCAAACAATTTTACACGGTTGTTTCATTGCCTTCGTTTGCATGCCGACGGCACCCAAAACCGCCCGCATTCAAAAGTCCCGCGAACCGTAAAAATATATTTCCCTCCCTTTTTTTATGGATAACTTGTTCGACGAAAATGCTCACTTTGATTGTCCGTATTTGATGCGACGACAAGGCACGACGTCCGAAGTGTCAGCTGTCGCGATACGTAATGATTTTGCGACTTGGAGAAACGAAATTACTTCGCGGAAAAATTTGATAAACGTCGACCGTTAACGTCGTTCGAGAAATTGGAAGGACAGTGATGAAAGGAGGCGTTCACGGTCGAAGTTCCCGTCGGGCACGCGCGTGTAATCGCGTTTCCGGTATCCGTTGACTTTATTTAGCTGGCGCGCGGCCACCATTGGGGACCAGGCACGCGTGAGTAAGCGGCTCGTGTAGGCGCTACGAAAAAATTTATAAGGAAAATATGCACATGAATTGTAAGAAGCCCCGGCACGGAAGATAACAACGGGGCTCGAGAGATACACAGGGGGCTCGGTGAGAAAGGGGGGAAGGAAGGAAGGGAGGAAGGAAGCCGCGGTTAAAGTAGACGCGTGTATCCGCGAGCCGAGGCCGGAAAAAGAGGGTTTTAGGGCTCGCGAGAAAATATAACGTGATGCACTTAAATTGAGCCGAGCCGGGGAGCAGAGTCCGCAGACTCCGGGCTCTCATTTTTGCGACGAGTCCCGCGGGACGCGTTCCTGGGACGCGGTATACGTCCCGGTTACACTGTCCCGTCCGTTTCCGGATCGTCAAATTCCTATTTATTATACGAGATGTTATTTCACGCGCGCGGCTCCCCGTCCCGGTAAAACTCGGCCAGCTGCGAATGGGGCGTGACGATGCGAATATTACGTAAACGACGCCTTCTGCCCGACACCCCCGGAGCGTGATTGTTCTTAATAAGTAGGCGAACGGTCTTTATGCAAATTCGCGGGTTTGGGGGATGGAGAATGCTTGTTTGATCTACGTGGTAACTCGCCCATTTTTCCCGATCCAAGCACTTTGGAATTCTCGATTTCTCTGCGATTGTGTGTTACAGTTCGTCGGCGAGACACACCTGACGCTGCGATAGTCGCGACAAAAAATTAATTCAGTTACAGGCGTTTGGAGGGAGCAATAACGTTCAAATGAATTCGTTGCTCTGGCAATGAATAAATTACACCTTTGTATAAAATATTTTCACGTGATTCGAACGCTCGGGTACAATTTCCAATGCAGGGTGTAACAGTCTTTCAGAAAAAATTTCTGAGGATCCGTTAAAAATAGAAGAAGCGGCATTCAAAGCCAGAGTACCGCCTTCACCGACTCTAGAGACCTCGAAGAGCCCCGCCCACGCAGTTTTTCGCGGCCAGGAGATCCATCAAGGCCTCGATAGCCTCCGGTAGCAATAACGATGAAAAGACGCGTCAAACATCGGGCGGAAGGGCCGCGGAAACATCGACGTCGACGACGTCGAAGAAAAGGCGACGACCACTTATCTTCCATCCGGGACACGTAACGGAGTCGATCGAACGTCTTCCGTGGCAACGACGAGATAAGTCGGCCCCGAAGATCGACTGATAACGGTGTCCTGACGGTTAGGGTAGCCGTGGGGGAGTGACGGCCGGTCCATCGGAGCGGAACGACGCCGAGATTAGCCGTGGAAAGAGAGACGGCTGCGGAAGATCAGGAGGGTAATCTGACTGGGAAGAAACAAATAGAAGCCGGGGGAGGAGGGGAGGGGGAGTCCCTTTTTAAAGAAGTGGCCGTGTAAGGAAACCGTCGGGAAAGGATGAGGGGGAAAAAAAACCGGCTGGAAGGAGCCCAGCCACCGTTTTTCCGCGACCGGTTTTTCGCCCCGAGGCTTATCTCCCCGCCGACGTTGATTGGACGTTGACAAACGATTCCTGGACGGCCTCGACGTCGATATAAAACAGTCGTTATCGATCCGCGGACCCGCAAAAAACGACTCGCGCCCCGGGTTTCGGGTTGCTTGTTTTAACCCGACCCGCTTCCACCATCGATCCGCGATCAACGATAAATCGACCAGCCCCTAGCAGATACCGAACCCGTCGCTTCGCTCGCCCTTTGATCGACCCCCAGCCGATGGATATTAAAAATTGCAGGTCCTAGCAATATCCTTCTTTGACCAGGATTTGCGTCTTCCTATCGAGCGCGATCCCCTTCCCTCCTCTCCGCCCCTCTCCCCTCTACCCCCATGAAGGAGAAGAAAGATCGATCTTTACCTCCTCCGATTGTTCTGCTGGAGAATAGCCATTCTCCTTCTGTGTAGAAATCGGTCTCGATGAAGAGAAACCCACGGTCGAGTAAGGTGACAAATATAGTGAGCGTAATGGGAAAATTTTTGACTGTTGCTTGGCGAAGTATTAAGCAACGTGTTAATGGCTCGTTAATGGCCGACGATGCCTCCTGCCAGTAACTGTTAGGCCCGCGAACGTCCGTGCAGGATTGGCATTATTGCGCGAAGTGTTTGTGACATGAATCGCGAAACACAAATCATCAGACACTGCTAGCTGTCCATGTGAATCAATCATTCAAAATTAATTTGACGGGCGATAATCCGAGCAAATGCGTTTCCGCGTCGATCTAGGGACTTGCAGCCCCTAGGGGATTTCACCCAAAATTCTCGTAGACGTTATACGATTACCGTCTCGCAAATCCTCCTATTCAACAAAATTAATACTAATTCTATTTTCTGTTATTTCATTCGCGGCCCTCACAATCAGTCAATTTTAACTTTCTCTTATATTCACATTTTCTACCAAGCTCGCGAGTGATTGTTTCCAGCACTTGAATGTACTTGAACTCGAGGTCACGATTTATTTTGCACACCTAAGACCCAGTGTGTTAATTGGTTCACGAATTCGTGGAACGTTCCTTTTCAACAAATTACAATTTCTTCTCGTTCGTCATGTATCTGGAGCTTCGTAATTTTGAAATACCGCAGTCCGACGCGAATTGTTGGAAGTTGTAACGAAAGCTTACTTTCACGGTAACCGGGTAACGTAAAATGTAGCTTTATCAATTTCATACTTTTCCACAATTAGTAGTTCTTGAATGTCGTTACTTTGCCTTCGGTATTACTTATAAACCTCATTAACAAACTCTGTTAGGAACTTCTTCTGTCCCTTCGAGGACGAAAGATCCTCTCTGCTCATTAGCAAGCTACGTGTCTACTTAAGAGTTCCGATGAAAAGTAGAATTCTTCGGCGGGGCCCGAAAGCAATTATCAATTCACGGCTGTATGTGCGCAGAAACTTCCGTTCCACCTAAAAGTACAAACGGACAGTCAACGGCAGACATTATTCAGCCATCATTCGAGTTCAAGTTTCGAACCGTCTTTCCCGGTGTGCTTTCGAGTTCGGAGATCGGTACAGGCTGTTCCACGATGCGAGGGAATTCAGGTTACAATCGCGGTAAAATAAGTTCGCAGAACCGAGCGGCGGCGTCCGATATGACCTTGTTCCAGAGTTACCGTCTGTTTCGCGCTGTGACATTTTTGTCGCGGTGTATTCTCGTCCATATTGTAGTATATTGGTCTATGCAACGTCAATGGACAGCGTTGAAACACTTCGTCAGCCTGTTGAAAAAAAAAAAAAAGTTGTCAGCGAATCCGTGCAACAGCCCCGGCCTTTTCCAACGTGCCAGACAATCCACGGCGACATGCATTTACACGTGCATTCAAGCATGACATGGTCACTTTGAGCAAACTCTATGAGGACAGGTAAACAACGGCCGCTACGCGAAACTAGAAGTAATTTGAAAACGAGATACATACGTACGTACGAAACGTATGCAACGACCGTTTCCAAGAAAATTTTTCTCCATTTTTGTTCCCCTCCCGAATTCGCTGCGATATCGCAATATTTACTTCGTACAAAACGCATCAGGATCACACTTTATTTACAATTTCGAGCGAACACGATAACGGCTGTACAAGTTACAAAACATTCGAATCGAACGTCGAATCACGCAAGTATTCAAACGGCATTCGATTATACGCGTTTATGCTGTTTATTTGACGTTTGTTTTACACTGGTATTCGATCGGATCCTTCTGTATCTCCCGAATTTCCATTACATTTCGTTTACTCGATCGTAACAAAATAAATATTAGTGTTTACATATGTGCCAAATGTCTGAGCAATCAAAGCCCCAAAACTATCCCCACCTCCACGGGGTATACGCTTAGAGTCTTCGCACTTTACGAAAATCTATTCATTTTGTATACGAAGGCAGCGTTGAATGATTCCGTTGCCTTCTCTCAATGTGTACTAGGTAACATTGAGCACCTTGGATGGGGAATAGGGTAATACACCGTTCCATATATACACTTTATTCCTTTGAGTACACTATGGTTCGCGATATAAATGTTCGTTTCGAGCGTTCTTAACTGTTAAGTGGTGGATCGCGATATATTCGCTTGTTTCGGAGAGTTCGTCTCGTCCGTTTGCCAGTTCGATTTGTGTCTGGTCTGTCTTGTCGTGTTCTGTCTATCGTCAGTTCGGTTTTTTCGTGATTGGATGATTTTGGATTTAGGTGGGGAAATGTAGCGTTTCGTAATTGGACGTGGGTGCATTGGGAGTAGTTTTGAGTTCACGAGAGTGGGAGACTGTCAGGAAATTTCTTGGTGTTGTCTTCGTTCGTCAATGACGTAATTTATTGTGGTCGTTCCGTTCGTCGTTTTCGTTAGTTCGGTCGCATGCGCTGTCTATCTGTCGGGGTTGCGATTGTCGAATTACGGTGGTCATAAATTAATTTTCTCGGTCGATTGCAACTAATTCGCACGTGTTTTTTATGGTCATCCCTTTCAGGTATGTCTCATTATCACCTGGAGGAACAGTACGGTACGGTACGGTCGACCTTCGGTGTTGCCGTCGCAACACATTTCAATACGATAAGAACATGATATTCGAGGTATCCACCGAGTCACTCGAAGAATTAGGGAGTGTTCTGTTCCTGAGGTCGAAGGTCTATGATGCGTTGGAAATGATTTTCGTTCTTGCGGGCGATAAACGGAGGGATTTACCTTGAGGAACGACCGATGCTCTTTGAACCGTTCGTTTGCACAGAGTGGGAAGGGGGAGGGGAGGGGGTCGGAAAGAATACAAAATAAATTGTAACGGTAGATTCCCGTATTGCCGGAGGCGTTCCGTTCCGTTCGCCGCGGAAACAAAGGGGCGGAACAATTAACCGACAACGGCGAAAACGCGCGTTACATCAAAGTCGCAACTGCTTCGTTCTTGCGGTGGTCCGGAGAGAGGGGAGGGGGAGGGGGGGGGGGGTGGAGCGACTAGGAAGAGGGCGCAGGGGATTTAACGTTTTCGTTCAGCGAAGAATCTTTTCTTCCCCGGGAGGAAATTGAGAAAGGGATTGGTAGGTATTGTCCGGGGGAAGAAGGTCGATTAATTAAAGAGGAAATTTCGAGGAGCACGCTCTCCTCCTCGTGGATCTCCCGGTCCAAAGGGATCTACCCGGACCTAATTCAATCGGACACCTTCAGCCTGCGTTTGTTTGCTCGCCTCGCAACCGGTGTGCGCGAGGTGAAATGGGTGGGATGGGGTTGGAGGGGGATGATCGATCCTCCCGGCTACAGGTAGACACTGTAAACGTGGCCGTTAATCGATAATCGATAACGTCTGCTTATAATAAATTATTTAAATCAACCGCTTCGTTTGACGCCGCTAATGCATTCATCGGGCCGGCCGACGCGGAGGGATAGAGCTTCTGGCTAATACAAACAGGGACGTGGGCCGAACTGCTATACTCTCGCCACCTAAAACGTCGATGCGATTCTCCGTTGAGCGCTCTCGAAATGGCTGGCAAAGCCACTGAAGCGCACTCTGCTCGGCTCAGTGTTTCACGTCTACGCTGCTCCGGCCGTAAGAAACTTACAGCGTGCACCTAAACGCGCGGACGTAAATCCTTGCGATCCAAAATTTTTGTCGTTTCGTTAATGTTCAAATGAAAGGTTAAGTTAAGGTTAGGTTAAGATACACGTATAGATTAAGCAGATGTAAACGGTAGAAATAAGAGTCAGAAAAATATGACAATGTTTAAGATAGAAGTTAGGTTAGGGTAAGAACGGCGCGAGGAAAGAAGGGTGGGGATAGATGTACTACAAATGAAAGGTGTACAGCTAATTTTACGATGATTTGAGGTGGGGGTGTGTATTCCTAACACATAATACTTCTAAGAAATATGTTTTCATCGTCACGAGTTCGCGAGAGAATGATTAAACGATAGATATCGTCCTAATTCGGCCGAACGGACAGGAATTATCTGAATCGTTGCGTCGCGATTATGCACGAGAGAGATCATCGGAGGCGCCTCTCTATGTATGTTCGTTCGAAAAATGTTGACAACGCCGATCCCGGCCTTGCAAACGATAATTAATTCCCCATTGATTCTTATTGTCCGGATCATAGGCTATTCAGGGTACGCGCGGCCGGAATGCGGGGAATCGATTGAGCGCAAATCAATGGAAAATTAATTATCGTTATGACGGTGATAATGCGCGACGATTTAGGAATCGAACGTTAGTCGGCCGATAACGGGGGAAAAACCGGAACAGTCGTGTCGGTTTGTTACGTAGCCGTGTTTCGCCTGGAGTTTATCCGCCGGATGAAAACGCGGCTTTATTTTTGCGCAACGGTCGATTCGCTGGTCGCGACTGATAAACTGACGGCGTGAAATTTATCGTGGCGCATTACGCTCGGCTAAATTGATTTCCTCCGGGCCGGTAACCGGCCCGATTAAAAGGCCGTTTATGACTACTGAAAATTCTGTATGCCGTCCCGGGGTTCAACGTCTCGCGGAGTTTTGCACGAGCCATTGCTCGGGGCTCGAGTGCTATCAAAGCCCGGGCTCAGATAAGCTTGACGGAGTGGCAACGGTAATAAAGAACTGAGAACCGCCGCTGGTTCAAAAGCGTTAACTGTCATGGCTTCCCGGCGATGCGTTTATATGTCTGCCGATCGACCGTACGTTCTTAATTGGCCACAAACGAATTTTTGTAAATCAAAGGCGCAACGAATGGAAAACCGAGTCTGGAACTGTCTGATAAGCTCAGTTGTTTTGCTTCCTATCCTTTATTCTGCGATGAACAAAGCAGTTTTCGACTCGTTCGCGCACCGTGCATACAGAAAGTGTTTGAATATTAAATATTCGATTCCCGAAAAATTGCCCGCATTTGAACCGTGATGGTTTCGCGAGAAACGATCGTGCGACAATAAATTTGGACCGATATTGAAGATAGAAGTCCCCGGTTTCGTAATCCTTCGCTCGTTTTGTTCCAAGATTTTTTTACACGACGCAGCGATTTTCTCTCGAATTGCTGCACGTTCAAACGTCTGTGAAAACTTTGAAAATATTTATTTCGTCACTGAAACTATCATGGATTTAAAGATTGAAATTCCCCCTTTACAACGACAACCTAAAAATTGATGTACGACTTTTTTCAGCCGTTTTATCGAGCTTTGAACGAGACGTATGCTGGCAACTTTACAGTAGTGTGCGTTCAACCATGAGGATTTTACTCGACCACACTTCTACCTTGTTTTTGTTCGAATGGAACAGTGAAAAAAATCGTACATTTTTTAAGGAACCGACGTGAAGATTTCAATCTTCAAATCTGTGGAACATTCGTTCACGAACAAAATTTTTTTCATGTTTCTACAGAGGTTTCAATTTCGCTACGTCATGCAAAAATCACTTTATTCTGCAATTGACGAAGTTCTTTGTAACTCCCCTCGTGCTTCTGCGTAAAAATTCTTTTTAATGTATTCGATTAATTCTCGCACGCTTCTCAATTATTGTTGCACATATGAATCTCCGTTAATATTCGTCCAGTTCCTTTTTGCTCTTTATAAATGTACAAATCATGTTGTTTCCGTAATTGCATATTTCGATATGATTCAGCACCTCGGACATAAAGTGGGCGAATTTGCGCTCAAAGAACATACATGAAATTATAAATACGACATAGTACTTTATTGACATTTTCCCTGTGGAATTAATATAAGCATTGTCAAACAGACATGATACGATGTCCTGCTCACTTATTATTTCTCTATTAAAAATAATTATACGCACAATATGGTCGCGTTAATTGAAGTCTAAAGCAAAAATGGCAAAAGGCCAAGTACCATTCAAGAGTCCTGTCGAGAGTTAATTCAATTTAAGAAAATAACCCTTTAACTTCATTTCGCCTGCATTTATATAATGTGTGCGATCCTTTCCTATCGCTTCTGACGGCAGGATAAAATATAAAAAAAAATTATAGGAAATATTAAAAAGTAGACTCATCGGTCGCTAGATCCTTCCAGTGTTGACTCTGGCGGAGGTCGTAGCTGATCTGACAGATACATGCGGAATATTTCCATAAATATTTGCACACACACACATATCGTAGGTTTGCTGACAAATAGTAGCTGATACACGATGTAATAAATCGCTCCACGTTACACGGAAAATGCTAATACAGCGACGCTGAGGATGCATACTTGGTATGGAACGATTGATCTGCCACAATATTCCTGCAGATATTATGAGGAATTTTTATCCACTTGACAAGAAAATATTGCTTCACAAGTATCCACGGATTGAGAATTCTCACGACACTGTATTCAATATATTTTTTTTTATGCAATTGTTCACTTTTCGTCTCCTCTGAGATTCATAATCAGGATTAATACTTGTCCGGAAATTTCCTGAATAACCCACGTCCCAGAATCTGACTATAATAACTATTGACTGATTAAAAATACTATTTACACTGAAGGAACGCGGAAATAAAATTGTATCTTCTGTATTAATCATTTCAGTGTTCTAGGTTTATAAAAGTACTTAAAAAATCTTTTTGGGAAGAGTTTTCTACCAATGTCTTTATGACTATTTTTGTCAAGGATCGTACTGAAAATGGCAACCATTTTCGGGTTAGCCTTGCATTCACTCCCAGTGGATCTCGAGAGAGCCACGGAATATTGACCGAGACAGATCAGCTATTTTCAATACAGAATAGTAAACTAGTAGAGTAAATTGTTCCAATGTAATTAGGGCAATCCACCAGCTAATGAAATTTGACATACCTCTGTTTAGAAACACGCTTCCCTATTCGAGAACCGTGTTTCTACGCGAACGTATTATACTATACGCGCCCATTGAAACTAATAGTAACAACTGTGCAGGAAGAGACGTTAATTACACTAATAGCGTTTAACTGACTGTGGCACGCAATACGAAGCGCATGTTTTCCCTAATTTTATATTCGAACATATTTATTTTCAAAACAACACCTTTAAATAATTATTACGTAGATCTGATAATCACTTTAAATACATCCTATGCTGCCAATCGAGAACTTTCGGTAACTTAATGTTTACTGCAAAATTATTACAATTGTTTCTACAGTAAAAATGCTACATCTCAGTGTACTGAAATTAAAAGCAGAAGGATACATTTAAAAAATAAGCCTGATGTCACAAAATTAATTTCGAACCGATGGAGGAATACTAATTAACTTCTTTTAGGGCGCACATCATCCGCCGGAACGAAAATAAAATGGTGACCCGTTTCGGAGTTTCGAAGAAACAAAAGACTGCTAAAGCATTCACAAAGGTTTGATTGCATAAAATAACATGTAGGACAAAGATTTACCATCGCCCTATTGTTCTTTAATATCTACGGTAGCTTAGATTCTACGCTAATGGTAATTTCGTCCCCTACGCAAACACAATATGGCGTGCACAGGTAGCGAAGGTCGCGCCGCTGTTGGGCCAAGGTAGTAGTAACGTTATTGCAGCGCCAAAACTCATTATCTCCCATCATTTAGCATATAAACGAACTACAGGCCGCGGGACGTCGCAATTTTGAGCTGACCCGTGTAACGTGCGTCTTTGTACATATGCTCGCGAAACACGGAATAGAAACTGGTCAATGTCACAATCCCCATTTTCTCGACCGAGAACCGCAATGCAAAGTTCGTTCGCGACCTTCGTCCTCGAAACACCCTGATCGCGTGTTTCCTCCGCGATATTCGCACCATCGAATTTTTCGTTCTCAATTGCGGTGAGCCTCAAATATATTTGTTGTATCACTTACAACATTGAATGTTTGTTGTTTACGAGGAAAAGTTAGTACTAGTGAAAAATATTCATTCGAGAATTGCTTTCACCATTGAGGAAGATTTTCGTACCAAAAATAATACGAAGACAGTATTACTAAACGCGCACACATTCGTACAAATTTAAGTGTTTATAAATGAGATTAACGCACAAAATTATGAACTACACACACACTTTTCTTGCCTTTTAGTTACGGACAGCGAAGGTGCGATTCGCGATTCTCACTTTTTGCGCCAATTGAATACATCGATCGAAGGAGATGTTCATTGCTGGGGTCCATGAGTTCCCCTCGTCCCGCGATCGATCGATCAGCGAAAAGTTCAAAGGATCCTGCAGCAGCGAGCAAGCTCGAACTGTCGTGGACGAATCGAATTCTTCGCACAAAACAATTTTCCGTCTTGTTGTTCCGTGGCGATGCGAACACAGACGTGTGCGCGACTCGGGAGACTGTCCCGTGGCGCGGCTCGGAGTCACTTTGCGCAAACGTTTACAGACGGAAACACAATCGAACATTTGCAATACGCTGTTTGATGTTTAAGCAGTTGCTCGTAATTGGCTCGCGCAGTCAACAAAACGTTTGATCCCGGCCCGGCCTTGTTAATTCAAAAAGGCGCGCGCGTTTCCGCTCCCGCGAGCTCCCCGAAACCGTTTTACGCCGGACAAAGGGCGTCTCCTTCGTCGTTTACAGTCGCCCTCTGACCGTTTAACAATTTCTTACTTCCGGCGCAAACAGAATTTCGACCCGGCCGATTCCATCCAAGTATCAGCCCTTTTGAGCCCTTCCGAACCCCCCTCCGGTTGCAGAGCCGGTGCTATTGGGAAATTTCGCTGTACCGTTTCCCAGGGCAGCTCGCTTCGAGCGGACCGCTGTGCTGCGTTTATTCCACGTTGAAATCGTCCGAGCATATAATATCCCCCAGCATTCATTTATCGATACGCCCCTGGAACTATTCTGTTTTCATTCCACGTTATTGCTCTAGGTCCGGTGGGAACCTATTGGATTCTAGCTTTAATTCTTCGAAAGTGACGATTTTACATTATTTTATGGAACTAATAGGAACAGCAAGGTTGAACTTCTGCTTCTGGGACCGAAAACTTTTAACTTGTTTTCACATAATCCTGTAGATCTCGGCGAAAAAATGCAAAAAATCGAAGTTCTAAGGCGAGGAATTAATTGGTTGAAAAGTTATGCGTGTTTAACGCGGAGCGATTGTACTTTGTTCTCGGATAAGCTATCATTAGAACAGTAATTATAATGTAGAGAATAATTTAATGCACAAACTTGCTGTTACAACCTCGCACAACACGTACAACTTTTGAACTAGTGAAGTCCTCGTCTTCTAACTTCGATTTCTGGCATTTCCTCGTCAAGGTGTACATGATTGTATAAAAAAGAGTTACAAATTTTTGGTCCCAGTAGGTGAAGTTTAACCAATTTTCGTATAAATTAACGAAACATATGTTCGTAAGGTGGTACTATACATGCTACCGTTCTTTCTTTGCACGTCGACGGGTTGATGTCCAAAATATTAAACGGAAATAATATAAAATAATGCAACGGTGAATTCATGATTACAAACGCATAAGATTCCGAATAAACACGTCCCCTATTTCCAACCAGCAGCGCCTCGACCGAAGAACCAAAATATTATTCCGAACGGCCGGAGTTTTATTTTCATTTCAAAGAAAATTTGCCGGGAGTCTGGTAACAGGAACCAATCGTCGCGCCCGACGAAAATGTCGGCGGTTATTTGGGCGATACAGCCGAAATAACACGGAAACGAGACTTTTTTCACCGTTCGCCGCGAAGGACTTCGATTTCCTGCAGAGCGTTTTCGACGGGGAAGTCGTTGATTGTAACGTCAATCCTCCGCATCGGAATGCAGCCGTCGTCGCGGTGACGTTCGCGATTTCCACGTTTTAATTGCGGCCATTCCGCGTTCCGGTTGCGGCGCGAAACCCGTCTCCTCGATTCGACTCGATTCGATTCGTTTCGATTCGTTGCATTCAAGAGCCTCGACAACGTCTGTTCAGGCGAATTTAAACTATTCGCTTTGCACGTAACATGCCGAACGATTCGTCCGCGACGAAAGGTTCGGAGAGATTTCATTGCGGATGAAATTTTCATTCGAAAATGATCAGAAGTGGGATCAGTTACTATCAGGTTGGTTGCAGCTTCCATTGAAGAGGTGTAAACTCGCCTTTATCCGATCACGGCTCATTAGACGTTACACCGAGCGGATAGCGCGAAATCAATTCGCGAGCGGGGCCACCGTTGTTAGAACGTTGCCGCGTCTCTCCTCGCTGCCGTGAATATGATTGTTGAGACGATTATGGGATAACTCTCGTGCGAATGTTCACGTGGCCGGGATAACTCGTGCGAACACCGGGCGATCGGTGCACAGAACTCGAGCGAATGTATGTATATTCGACAGCGATTCTGCAACCGGCGGTAACGCAACCGCGAGTTCAGTGATTCCGCAGTGATTCCGTTCCCGTGTGCTCGGCTAATTTATTAAAGTGATTGAATCCAGACCAGAAAGGCGGGACCAGCATTGTCTTGCTTATTACACGCTATTTTGTATTTCGCGCTCCCTGTGGATCCGCGTTTAGCCCGTTTTGTCACTCGGAAAGCGATAGACTGTCTGTATTCATCTTGAAAAATTGTCTGCTTCCACACTCCGGAATTTAGTTCTTTCTCAAACGATTTCGAACGACTCTATTTTTCACTTAAAATGCTCTAAGAAGGTGAAAAAAAATCGCAGATTAACTTTCGAGAGCTCGTCGTAAAGGGGAAACATGCTTCAATGAGATCTCATCGAAACGAATGCGAGGGAAACACTTTTTAACGCCGTAGAAATGTTGTAAAAGCTTCGAAAATAGAAGAGCAAGTTTAAGAAGCTGCTGGAAAGACAGTTTAATTGTTTTATAGCACGTTTATGAGCGACGAGAAGAACACGTGGTATGGAAAAACAGGAATATCGTTGATTCGGTTAAATAATTACGCAGCCACGAAAAGGTTGGTTTCCCTCGTAGACGTTCACCGCCGATGCCAATGGGGGATTTTTGCGATCCGAAATTTTTTGCCATACAGTCGAGCAGTTCGCATGCAATTTGCGCTGGTTCACTCGAACGAACCGTTTCAGTATGTGAGCAGCGTTTCCTCTCAAAGGGTTAATGAAGGATCGAGCGTGGGCGGAGGGGAGGGCGCGGGTGTGGGCCGATAGAGAGGGGCACGAGGGCGACGTAAAAGAGAGAGGAGCGCGGAACGTGATGCCAAAACGTGGGCGCGGCTTACGAACAGACATTTTCCTTCGCGTATCTCTGCCGCGTATCGATCTGCCGGCGGAACGTGCAGTCAAAAACGAAATGCTCACGAAGCGCAAAACGCGGCCAAAAGGAAAGGTTGGCCCGTTCGTTAAACCACGATGGATGCCGTCCCGGGTTCCCGAAGGGCTCGGCTGATAGGGCGAATCGAATTTCCTGCCCTGGAAATATCGCCACCGCCAAACAAAACAATTTCGATTAATCGATGAAACGCTTCCAATTTTTATTCGGTACCAATGTTCTCTGGAAACAGTAATTTGTAATTATACGTTTCGCCATTTAACACAGAGTTTACCGAGCACTAAAACTGACTATTTTACATTACATTTTTTAAATAACATATCTCCAAAGAAATAAACGTGTTGAATAATTCCTTATGAATGTATCTTTAGGATCATAATAGTTGTAAATTAAAAATATCAGAACCCGTGATTTTGATTGCTCTCTGTAACGAAGAAGTACGAAATAGCGAAAGCCTTTTATAAACACCGTCGCGTTATTTTCAACAAATGAAGTTTCCATCACTCGTAATACTCGGCAGAAAATTGATAAGTTGGTCGTATCAAATTAATTTAGACGCTGTCGCGGCGTATAATAATGAGAAACAGAAATTTCCTTCTAGGTCAAATTGTAATCCGAGTGGTGTACGAGAGTTAACCGAGAAAAAGTAACAGACTCTGTTGTCTATTGTTCCATAATTGTTTCTTTACCGTTGCTCTTCAGTTACGGGCATAAAATTTAATTAAGTCTCGAGGATTCACTCTCTTCACGGATCTTTTTCATTGCGTAATCTTAGCTCAACAAGTGATACAATATTTTTAACGGTGTCTGCGTTCCCACTGAACAAACAATTCTTACTTTATTCTTATTCAAGCAATTATAACGTCTCGAGGTTCAACCGGAATTCTACGTTTCAAACGTGACCGCGAGAGAATAACAGAAAACATTGTTACCATTCAACCTAACAAAAAATAATTTGGTTAATCTAGCTGATAGAGTTTCGCGCTGGTATGAATTTTTATAAAGCAATCTACGAAATTAGAATTCAAATGAAAATTCTCTAGAAGTTTATTTCGTTAAAAATAAACAAGAAAAAAGAAAATATTCATTAAACTTGTACAAATTTTACTTGGTGGCAGTTTTCTAATAGAGAGTTCTTCAATAGTCTGAATTCAAAAAATTTTTGGAATTAATATAATGTAACCAGTTCTTCTGAAATTATTATTTAAATGAAACTGATTGAACCTTTTCTACGTGGAGTCATTAAAAAGCTTATTTTAATAGCCTTCCAGCAGGGTAAAGAGCTAATTTAAGAACGTGGTGTAACGAGATTCGGTTGAAGATTATTTTTCGAAAACCATGGTCGTTTAGGGTTAATAGAGTCCTAAGAAATTCTGGTTTCATGACATAGGAGGGTGTACGACAGAAAGACGAGCGCGTAATGCGGCTTACGTGACTCTAACAATCTTAATGGATGTCGCCGTCATGTATTACAGTAAATTTATTATGGACCCGGTTATCCTAAGCCCATATACTTAATTTGCACGGGAGTGCATGTGTGTTGAGCCAGGTGTACAAGTACGCGGAAGAGCGCAACTTGGAAAAGTTAGCAGAGTGCCCGGAGTCATTAGCGTGCATCCAACTTTGATAGGCGATGGTGCAAAGAGTTTGTGCAGTCGATAATCATGGGAAATACTAAAAGTTTCGTCGTTTTTTTGTTGCTTCTCGCAAACGATATTACATTGTCCCGGATATTCTCTCGCACGAAATTCACTTGATACTCCGAACGCGCGCGCGCGCCGTAGCCTGCATAAAATTATTTAATCCAATGTTATAGCAAGCCGTTCTACGCCAGGTACGGTCGTGTTCAATTTAGAAACTCGCAAGGGGATCCGTTTATGTTAATCGGCCGGATGACTATAAATAAACAGATTAGAATTGGTACGGATATTTATTTAAGATTAACGCCACGAATTGGAAAAATTAGAGAAATGGTCACGTTTATAGGAATTTGAACAATTCGTAAATTTATTTGATGTTATTTTATGTAGCTTTTAATAGTTTCAGGAAAGTTCAGCACATTGTTTCAATTAAACTGTTTTTTTTTATTTAATTAAATGAATTTATGAGAAAAATGAAATGAATAAACGTAAAGGTAGATCTAATTCAGAACGGTGAAAATATTTGGGGAACTTGAAAACACCGTTGTATCATTTGTTCAAACGAGTCCCGCGATTAATGTAATTTTTGTATGTAATGTAATCACGTTAATATCCTTTTTTATTTGCCGATACCGAGGGAACGATTTTTGCCGGTTTTCGTTTTTATAATGTAAAGTATGCGTACTATAAATGCATAAAGTTCACGGTCCAGTTAGTGTATTGTAGCGGTGATGCGCTGGTCTAGCGGCCGAACAATTTATATTTTGGAAAAACGGGGTCCGGCGCGGTGGCGTGACACATTTCTATCATTCATTCTGACGCACACAATCCCACTGACAGCGTTCTTTTGCTTCTGTTTCAGGTGAGTCAACGAATTTCCAGGGGGAGGAAATTCGCGCTTCGGTTGGATCGGATTTGTTCGGTCGGGCGCAACTTCCATCGACCTGTTTCACTTGGAACGGTGACAAGATTTGCATTTCGACCGGGGAGGGCCACAGCCTCCTCACCCTCCCCCGGCCCCGATTAATTGGGTTAATAAGGAAACCAGCTGGCTGATCGATATTCACTTTGAACCGGGGGTCCCGTATTATCGTTCCCAATCTATCAATCTTTCATTTTTATCTATCCGTCGGGGCGCGCCGCGCGGAATAATTCAAGAGTGTGAACCGTGGGTCTCGTTAAGTCGACATAAATATTTCACCGGCCTCGAGGAACGAGAAAATTAATTTGCCTGGCCAAGACGCGTTGTTTATTCCTGCTCGCGGGCTCCTTCAAAATTTTGCACACACACGTTTGCTTAAAAATCGCAAATCTTGCATGGAAACCAAACCAATCCTCTAATGAGATACAAAATTGTTCATTAATTGCAAGCCATGCAATTATTTAGCCTTTATCTCATCTATATTATCTTGAAGAATTACACCGTCAATTTTTTGTTGTGCGGCTCAAAAAAGTTCAGAAATTTTTAAATATAATAGAAAATAATAGATGGCTAACTGCAAACAGAGGCACTATTAAGATTCATAGTTGTTGGTTTGCTTCTTTTATACAACCGATACAAATACATAAAAATTTGCAATCTATCAAACAAATAAATTCATGGACGATCTCGTTTTTCTTTTTCTTTTTCTTTTTTAAATTTGTCTAGCTATTTCCAGATGCAATTGAATTTCATGTCAAATCCACGATCGAAAATGGTGCCCCATTATTGACAGAAGTAACATTTTTGTTTCTCTTTTTCGGAGCACGAGAGAAAAAGGTTTAAAAAAAATGTCCGAAACTGACGTGTTTTTTGTGTTTACACGCTAGAAGTAAGGCGCGGCGAAATTGGTTCTCGCGAAGTAACAGTGTTTGTCTAATCGAAAAACTTCGCGAGCATCGGTAACGGAGGAATAGCAAACTGAACCGAAGGATCAAGTAACTTTTCTCAGAGAAATTCGACGGTTCATCCGAATGAAAAAGAAACAACGAACCGAGGACTTAAGCGAAAAAATCTCTCGACCGGTTGAAAAACGAACGTCGAAGTTGCAACAAGTGAGACCTGGCCGGTGAGAAAGAGCTGTACTTTCGAAGTAACTTCTTCGGGAACAACCGGTCGAACCATGACGCTGTGCGCATGTATGGGCAAAGAGCTGTGAGCAAGGGCTTTTTGTTTTCAAACGTGTCCGACTATATATTCGTCAATCCCTCTCCTGTATCCCCGAAGATAACAGCATTTCGCAGCCTCAATTTGCTCAAATTGATATAATCTAATTTTCCGTTCACGCATACAAAACATTTCTAAATTAATACCCGTGGGCTCTATCCGCAGCGTTAATCGGCATGGAATTAATCGCGCGCAATTAGCCGTATATACACGCCAGGACGGCCATTTTCTCGCCCCGGGCGCAAAGAAAACGTTGGGATCTCTGGTTCGTCAGCGATAGAGAATCATCGGGGATCGGGATTAGGTATTCGTGGCGGGGCGCAGCCGGCGATAGTTACACGAAAATTTCATTAAACGCGTGTCCGGCTCCTGGAAACGTTATTAAAGTCCGAAGTTGTTCATGAATTTATTAGTCAGCCTAATATACATTCGGCGGTGGTTGGGCTCCGTCTACATTTCGAGGTATGCTATTTGATCAGCGGGACGAGCGAGTTCCCGTGTACACATGGTCGTTATTAACGAAGAAATGAAAGCGGACGGAGCTTGTGCGCGCTCAAGGCACTGAAAGGATTAATCTTTTTAGCGGATGTCTCCTCGGCCCCTCTCTCTCTCCCTTCGCTTTCCGTCCTTTCGCGGTATCGCGCGCGCGTTCTGCCGCGAGTTTATCGATGGCGGTCCATTTGCCGAGTGTTCCGAGCACACCACAATGAATATATCTCCGGCGAATTCGCGAGAGCCGCACACGCGTGTCGATACAACAGTGTTCCGGTACGCCAGTTATTTGTTCGTTAATTTACTGTTCGCCGTTGCGTCCGCGGGCTGTTTGTCTTTGTTTTCCCCTTATTCGTCCGTCTGTTTCGCTGTGCATATTTCTTTTTCTGTCTCTATCCCTGTATCCCTGTTGCTTGTTCTTCTTCTTCTTTTGTTTTCTTTTTTTTTTTTGATCAACCCCCCATTGAAGTGACCACAGGTCGCGGAAGTTAGGGTTGCGCCGCCGCCGCCGCCCTATCCTCGAGCGAGAGCCATTGTTCGAGCAGGTCGGGCCCGCGAGCGATTTAATTGCAACGTTTCCACTCGAACTGAAGAAAACAGAGGTTCGTCGGGATAGCCAATTAACGCCGGACAGAGGGTATCGAAGTCGAAGTTTATATCGAGTCCCGGCAACTGTATTTTCGAGATGGCCGGCTCGCCGACGCCGACGCCCCACCGGCAGCTCGGACTACAATTGTTCGCATAAATGCTACCGAGACTCAGCAACTGTTATGGACTTCGCTGTGCATCCTGGGATTCCGCGCTGTTAGTCCAACGATTCTCTCTCTCTCTCTCTTTCTCTCTGTCTCTCTTGATACATAAACATTTCTTCCAATTTTTCTTGATGGCTCCTATTCAACGACCTCGACAGCGGTAATTGAACAGCTAAACGCGAATCTGAAAAACGTTAGACGACAATTTGAAATACTTTACGCTAAATTTACTTAACATTTAGACCATTCGAATCTGCCTACTGTGCCATATATGATACAGACCCATAAAACAAATTTACTAACGTTTTCGCTCAATTATGAATTTAGCTTGGCGTCAAGCAGAAATATAGATCATAAAAATAGTTCACTCTGCTTTCTTGTATTTTTTTAAAGGGGTTTTCAAACGTCAAATGTGACTAGTACGTGTTGCCTTATACAAATTAAAACTAGATATCTTTTCGAAAGTATCTCTATAAAGTCACTAATTGTGAAATAAAAAATCTGAAGCCTGTTATGCGACTGATGATGGTAGATTTAGTGGTAATAAGATTTGACAATGTTTATGGAAACTCTTTCTCTTTGGAGAAATCGGAAATACACAATTTTCATCGATTTCGGAAAAGTTTACAAAAATCATAACACTATGCTGAAAAATTATTGTATCAAACGTGCATATTGTTCGGGAGAGTGGAGCAATTTTTATAACAAAGTGCGTCGCTGTATGCATTTATCTTATTGCGAGCAATCAAGGTCTGAACTCCGAAATTAATACACGAATTATTTTTATGAATATGTATATCGATATAATAATATGATTAATAACGTGACCGGATCCGTTTCGGCCGGAAAAAAAGGAGAATAATTCCAATGGTGAGCGAGAACCTATTCGAATAACATTATTAATTTCATAATATGTCGTCCTCATAAATTGATTTTAATTCAACACTTTTAATCTGGCGGATTAAATCCCTCGTGTCCGTTAAATCAATTTTATTTCACCAATAACTGAATTATGCTACGCGTCGGTATATGCTCGCCCGGCGAAATAAAAACGTACACTCGTTTCTCAATTTCATATGTTATTTCGGTTTTTATTTTTCACTTCTTTTTTTTTCTGCCTCGGTCATAACGTTTTGGTCCGTTCATTGCCGCACGAGCCTCGCGCGAGCCCCGCGTAACGATCGACGAGTGTTCGTTGCCGAACCTTTTGTTCCGGCACTGACATTCGTTACCCTGGTCATTTGAGTATCGCGTAATTCGCTTTTCACGTAATGTGACATGGAATACCTCGTTTCGTCAATTTACTGCGTTACAAAGATGATCGACAATGCCCGTTCGTCAGTGTTTCGTTAGGCATTGAATTTCGATTTCCAAAGGATCGTACGTATCGGTGCTGCTCGCCGAAATGCTTTAATCTCTGCAAAATCGATAACTAGAAACACGCAGAAACTGCGATGTTGCGCGAATCAAATTCCTGCAACTTGCGAGAATTGGTTTGATCGAAAGTAATTCAGAGTTTCGACGGTGGCAGCACAAAGTGAAAAGAAACGTTCGTTGTCACTTGGCCTCATTAAAATATTTTCGTGTAGTTCGTGTGCGTTAACGTAACCTGCTCTAATGAAACTTCGAGGTCATCGCTGTAAGCTAATTTAGGCTAATTCTCAATATTTCTAATAGTTTTCTTAAATACAATTTTTAAAGTGTGCACTGGTAACATTTTTTGGTACTACAGTAAAGTCTTGATATCTGAGCCCAATCCTCGGGTCCGTACTGTGACATGGATCGTGTAGGGCTACTATCTCAAACGTAGAAAAGGACAGTGCACACTTTACGCTGCTCGGGCGACCGAGGCAGCTCGACCTTCCCAGTGGAGGGGATAGGCGAACTGACTAAGATCGTGTAGCTCCGTTCGGCTTCGATCGAGAGTTCACTGTAACACTTTGTACTGGTTAAAGCACATTCGACCAATGCAGTGCCAGGATAACAGTTAATTGGGTAATAAAACATCAAGCTTTGTACAACATAGTTTACACTGTTATAAAATATCTCCACTGGTAATTCCGCTGTACTTCGCCTGAAGGTTTCCTATTCGGAAGGTACCTTCAGTTCGACCATTATAGTGTTAGGATAATAGTTAATTGGATAATAAAACTTCAAAACTGCCTCTGCAACATGGTTCAAGCTGCTTGTCAATATCTTTATCGGTCCTCCTTTCATAAAATTTTCAAGGCGTCTATATTCTTGATAAAATCTTGTTTACATTGTCGACAACCGGCCAACAGCTGGACGATTATAGTGTTGGGGTAATAATCGACGAGTTAATATAAGTTTAAGACTGTCTCCTACTGTCGATATCTTTATCAGTATTGTTTTGATAAAATGTTCAAAGCGTCCATTTCCGCGATGTAATCCTTTATGCACTATTAAACAGTAGACTCTTCGTTCGGATAAAAGAACAATCCACCATTACAGTGCCACTTGAATAAGAATAATTGCATAATAATACTACAAGTTATGCTCTCTGTATAAAATCGAGAAAATGTCCATTTAGAATAATCCTTGATACAGGGTGTCCTAAAAATGTTGTACTTCCTCGGAAGAGGCGATTCTCGAGGTTATTCGAAATAACTTTTCCCTGTGCGGAAATGTTCCCCGTGGCTTCGTCGAAGAGTTATTAACGAAAAACGTGGACCAATAAGAACGCGGTTCCGCAGAGCGCGGCGTTGCCATTCGCCGAGTTGGAATCGGTCCGCCGTAGCCGCGCTCCGATTGGTTCCTGTTTCTCGGTAATAACTCTTTAACAGAGCCTCGGAGAAAATTTTCTCAAAGGAAAAAGTTTCTTGAAATGACCTTGGGAATCACCGCTTTCACGGAAATACTTTTTTGGGACGGCCTGTATACTATACATATGCGGGATAGGACATTTATAGCTAGCGTACACGGTGTTTGGGCAGCGGAACGGTCGAGCATTGTTACGTTTGATTGGCCAAGGGAGAGCCACCGCTTTATTTCCCGCAGTTTTCATCCACTTGAGCCCGCCCGGGAAAGTATTTCAATCTCCCGCCGCCGGTATAAACTGCGGTGGATCCAAGATCGAGATTAAAATATTCTCATCCAGCGGTTGAAAAACGGCGCCGCGCATAATTTCCCCGTGTGAAACTGTTTCAGTGCCGGTAGAAATCCCCGAGCCTCGGCCTTTTCTTCTCGGGTAATGTCTGTTTTTACGGACAATAAATGAAGTTGTTTACCACGTGAGGCCGGTAAACACCCCGACGACCTCGCTGTTGCCTCGCCGGATAAAAAACTCTCTCTCTCTCTCTCTCTCTCTTTGTCTCTCTCTCTGGGCAGGAAGGGAAAAGGAATTCACTTGCAAATAAGTTTATTTACGATATGATTATTCGGGGTCGCGCGCGTATCCACGGGCCAGGAATAAAAGGCCGTGCGAAAACTTTTGTCCGCAATAAAATTTGTATTAAAGCAACGCGAGCGACGAACAAAAAGTCCCTCTCGCGGATTCCTTGCCGCGGCCGCGTTAAGCAGGAAGCAAGTTGTGTCTGACGAAAAAGGGGCAAGGGAAACGGCGCGAGAAAGAGCGGGAAAAAACGAGAGAAAAGTCTGCCGCGCCGCTTCTCCGAGGTTTCTGTGGACAGAGTTTTCCGCGCGGCGGGAAATGAAACTGATCGCCTCGCGTTTCTGCCCTGTGGAAACCTTTCGTTAAAATTATACGGAGGAGAACAATATTTCCTTCTCGTTACCCGGCGCGCACCGCGATTCCGTATCTGCGCGACGCCATTGGCCGGATCTCGCCCCCCGGTAAAACGAATTTCCGTAATTTTTTTTTTCTCGAGATTTACAGCCCGTCTGCAGACGCGCGTATTCCTTGCAAGAGCTTGAACAGTCTGTCCCAACAAAAATATGCAAAAATTCAGCAGTTGATTTCTAACGAAGCGACGATAAATTTAATTATCAGGCTTATTTCGAGGGAATTAAAACGGGAGGAAAATTTCGACAATACTCGAAGATATTAGGACACTATTATTTCATCCATCAGGAATATCGGTGAGTTGAAAACTGAACCGTCAAAACCGAGCCGCAAAAAGAGGTGCTTCGCGTATCGAACTGCAACGAAACCGGAGACGATCTGCCACGCGAAAAACGCATCCGCGATGCAACAAGGAATAAGAATCAAAAAAGTTGGGTCGCGGGAAACGGGGTGGAGGGGAGCAAGGTAGGAAAAATTCTGTTACAAAAAAGAAAAAGAGGAAAAAACCAACGCGAAAGAATCGTAGTCGGAGCTACACCGCGGGCTTTTCAACCGGGAAATTTAATTGGCTGTTCTCGAACTTTTTCTCGGGTCGAGCATCCACCCCTTTTTTACTCGGCTATGGTCACTGGGGATGATTATGCTGGCCCGCGTTTGCACTGATCTTGAAAATCCTCTGCCCGCACGGACGCGATAGAAATATATTTCCTCCTTGTTTATCCACACGCGTCTGCACACACGCACGCCCGTTCCTCGCGCAGCCAGAGAGATTTTTTCCTTTCCGCGTTCCCGAGCACCGTTTAATTGCTTCTTCGCCGACCGGAGGAGGAGGAGGAGATCCGCGCGTTTTGATTTACGAAGTGAGACCGATCCGGAATGAGGGAAAACTGCCGGGGCCACGAGTGCGCGACGGCGTTAATCAGTTTGCGCGATAATCGGGGAGAAATGCTCGGCCGTTTGCTTGCTCGATGAGTCTCGCTCTACTTCGGAGGAACGAATCGTTCAGCTTTTTTAGGATCGACTCCTGAGCCTGTCGTTGACGACGTTCTCGTTCGAGCGAATTTTGGTTTAGCTCCTGCAAAGCGTTGAAGCCAGAAAGATAGCTGGATATGGACACTGTGTTAGTTGAATTCCTTTTTGCTGAGCAATCTCCTCTTTGTCTGATCATAGTTTGACATTTAGGAATTTTTTCCGGGAAAATTGACGGACCCTTTTGCTGAACAATTAGCTGATTGAAAAGTACATATATTGAGCAATATGTAATAATTTTCTTGTTTCAAAGTCATTAAAAATGTCTGAGTAACAGCCCGTCTCCCGCAGTCACTCTATCTGTCATGTTTAAGTATCCGACAAGAGCACGATGTTTAGGAATTTTTTTTTAGGAAAACGAATGGATCATTTCCTGCAGAAATTATCTTATTAGAAAGTGTATATATTGTACCAATTTTAGGAATTTTCTTCCTGGAGAATCTTGAAAATCCCTGGGCAATAGCCTGTCTCCCAGAAGTGGTTTTCTTGAAGAAATTAATGTTTTTAGCGAGAAAATAAATAAAGAATTCTTAAAACAAATAGACAAATAATTTCGTGTCCATTTCCCGTTGCATTTTTCGCGGCGCAAACCGGTTCGGCGAATTCGCCGCGCGCAGAGGTAGGTTCGATTACGGCGTACGGTTTCGCGGTATCAAAAACTCGATTTCGGCGAGGCCGCGTTTCCAGAACAGACGAGGCATCGACCCTGTCTCGAGTTTAGGCGAACAATGCGCCTGCGTCGCGCGCGGAAATTGCCGTGGAAATTTTTAGATCCTCTCAAGAGGCAACGACAAGCGCGCATCCCGAGTATCGCGCGGGGCGGGCCCCCCGTTTCCCGCCCCCCGGAAATCGCGCTCCTGAGGGAAGTTTTACGCCCCGTCGAGCCTGCATCCGAAAATTCACCGATGGATACGTGTTTGCTCAAGAAACGCTGTCGTCGGTTCCCCCACCCGCGCAACCGAGCCGCCACTTCCTTTCTTCTCGACGTGTACCTACAAGGGATGAAGGCAACTGACACGCGATGATTTTCATGCGCTTTTAGCGTTGAGAAACATGTTAGGCGCGTGCTTTTTGTACTGTTTCATTCAGTGTGGACGTAGCTTAAGTCTGCACGGATTTAATGAATTGCCGACAGTTTACGGGTGGTGCGAGTACACATTCGATGTACTTCGTTAACGCCTAATATTTTATATTTTATTTTATATTTTCACAAACTTTTTTGTTCAAGCTCTTGTAGACACCGCTCTTCGGAATGCAAGGTAAAAATCTATCCAGCCATAGAATTTGCATGCGGCTATGCGCGTTTTTTCATGGTTCCTCGAAAAGGGAAAAACCAATCCGAGAAGTGACCATTCGTACACAAGCTCTGTGTACACTAGTCAAACAGTCGCATGTAAAAAAAAATGCTTGTCACTCGGAAAAAATGCTTTAAAGCGTCGAAAATATTTGAGACCACGGCGAATCGGCTTTGAAGCGCGTGCAAAGCTGAGGCAATCTAATTGTCTGATAAAAAATTGTTAACCCTGAAAACTGCTATATAGTAACCCTTTTGATTGCTATATAGTTTACCAATACTGTCGTATATCGCCGCCGCTACTTTTCCGTCATGCTACTGAAATTATTGTTCCACAGCAACGGAAGTTGGTTTCAATTACGAAATTCACCGCATTAGCGGTCTAAAGTGAGGATCGAAGTTGAGGTGTTTAAATTTCATTAAGCGACTTTCAATTATTCTAACATTCATTAAACAACAATAGTAATGCGTCATCATTACACGTTGGACTGCGGTATTAAAATGTTTGCTATTCCGCCGGCGCGTTATTACACTGGCAATCCGTCAAAAGAGCGCACTCTGCGCTAATTACTTCATGCGCGCCGGAGAAATAAAAATATTTCGTGTTTCTAAACCGTTCAGACCTAATTAAATTTCCGCGAAAGTTAGTTTCATGATGTTCGTTTCGGCGAATTACCCGCCCTTCTACCGCTACTTACGGGAAAAGCGTGTGCGGCGCGGGTTCCCGCTCACTTTCGAATTCTGTGTTTCCGGCGAACAAACAAACAAACAAAAAAAAAAGGGACCATTCGCAAACAGATTCGAGTTTCTGAATAACACTCCTTCAGTTCAGGTCGCGCAAATATCCCGCCGTGCTGAAAACACCGTTGGAAAATTCATAAAATTCACATTTTTGCTCTAAATTAACGGGACGAAGATACCGTGAAAATATCCCGTCAAAATAATCAACCCTCGCGACTATCGCGCGCCCTTGTTCCGATCTTCGTTTTCCTTTCTTTTCCTCTGTATCTCCGTGCTTCTCCTTTTGTTTCATCTTGTTTTCGCGCGTGTGAATTTTGTCTTCTTCCCTCTCCTCCATTTTTTCTCCCTCTTTCTTTTCTTTTGAGTGAATTCAACCGCACGTATTTCGTACATTCGCCACGTTTCCCGGCGAACGTTCCGAAAGTACCGAACGCTTTGACCTCGTTAATTTTGCAACTTGACACGAAGCAATTAACAGAGCGCTCGCAATAAAGTTAAATTTTCTGGGCGCGGCCGCCGGCGCCGGGGCAAAGGCGGCGCGCAACAGCCACGATGAATACTGAGCGAGTTATAATTAATTGTAAAGGCTACTTAATTAGTATCCATTTATCACAATACGTCGTTACAATGCGCTTAAAGCTTCGCGGAAAACCGGGGAAAAAGAAAATTTCCGACCGCGCGGACGACAGATGCATACGAACCGGGTCACGACGCTCGAACAGCAGTTTCTGGCTTGTCTTCTTCGGACTGACTGAAACACTGACGGAGTTCCACGTTCTCGTTTAAAATACTATTCGACACGTATTATACCGTCGCGGCGAACACGCCTAATTTACCCGTTCTCCCCGGACAAATATGTTTGCCACACGAACGTCATGGGTTTCCAAAGACGGAAACTTCAGCGCAAGTTTCACTCCATTTTTGTTCAATTTTCTATTCTCCGTGGAATTATCTTCCGGCTATTTCTGCAGTGTAATTCTATTTTGCGTATTTATAACAGAAATGGGTGGGCGAAATACAAAACAGTAATTACATTAGATGAACATCAAAATTATATAAGCTTAAAACCAGCTTCATCATACGTATTTGTTCCGGATAATCGCCAAAATTAATATTTCATATCTGTGCAAAAGAATAAAGACAAGAACATTGCAATTCAGTACGCAGGATTAAAATTGTAGGACATTTCGTAACTGTTCCATGTTTGCAAGCGTGCAAAGTAAAATTAAAAGTTTAAATATTTAGAGTTCCAATTTTTTTATTTCGCGAAATAAAATTGTATACCTCTAGAAATTATATTTTTTAATTTTTAAAGAGGAATGCCAAATGTATAAGTAGACCGCGGATCTTTATGCAAAATAAAAATGCTGTGCATCAATTTGTTAGAAACAGTTAAAAACTTCTTTCCCTTTCTTTACTAACTTTTTTATTTTAAATGGTGCCGATCCGTTTTTGTCACAAATGCATAAATTCTGCAGTTTATGCTAACTTATTATTATATCCTGAGTATTTTTGGAATTATTCTATAGGATATTGCGTGCGGTATTGCCGCGAACAAGCGATTATTAATAGTTTATTCATTTTCCATTCGACAAACTCCATTGTGAATATCATTTAGCCTATCTTTTCAAACTAACCGCTGCCAACATATTACCTGTAATACCGAAGTGAACAACGAATTAAGCGTTAATTGCAAATTAACGCCGGGCCATTGTATTTTACGGTGTAGTGTTCGAATCGAATCTCGCGGTTCGGTCACAAATTCGATAGCATTAACAGTCCCTGTAATTTGGGGAAACCGATACGGCCGCTTTAACGTCGGCGATAGATATATCTTCTTATCGGGTATGAAAACTTTAATCCGCGCAATGTACCCGCTGCGAAATTAAAGAATTCGCTCAACGACGTCTCCGATATTTGTTCGACCACAATAACAGTCGGTTTTAAATCGTGCTGCATCAAAATCAGCTTTTAGCTACCTCCCCGCTCGCAGTCTTCTGTTGTTCGCTCTCGAACGCATCCGCTAAAATATCATTTCGACGGATGAAATTAATTCCGCGTAATTAAATAGCTTTGAATCGATAATCAAACCGATCGCAATTTCGGAGCGCTCGTTAAAACACTTCCCGGGTTAAACTCTATCTCAGGAAACCAGAAATTTTTAACTTTCTTTGACATAATCCTGTAGATTTTGGCGAGAAAATTCCGGAAATCCAAGTTTCAATCCTAGGAGATCACTAGATCAAAAGTTATGTGTGAAAAGATGTGCGATTTTCAACGTTTTAGGCAGGTAAGGGCGCCGCCATGTTGTTAAGCGACACGTGACTGTCACTACCAAAACGAAGATCGCACACCTTTACACACGTATAACTTTTGAACTAGCGATCTCCTAGGATTGAAACTTGGGTTTTCAGCATTTTCTCACGAAAATCTACAGGATCGCACAAAAAAAGTAAAAAATTTCTGGTTTCCCGAGCTAAAGTTACGCCGAGGGGTCCTTTGCTAATCGTCAAAGAGCAGGCGACGCGAGGGCGGTTCAAACTTTTAAATAATATACAATCTTCCGCTCGAGATAACCTTTCCGCCGACCAAAATGAAATCTCCTTTCGGTCTCTTGCCTCGAATTAAAAACTGTTTTGGACGGAACTCGACCGTGAATTAAACTAATTTGCGAACGGCGTTGGGGGCGCGCTTGCGCAATGGATCGACCAAACGTGAAAATCGAACCGGGTTCGCCGAAACAAATGAAAAACCGAGCTAAGTAGATCGTTCGGTGCACAAAGCGCGAGACAAATTCGAGGCAACCGGCTCCCGGCCGATATTGGATTCGACTCCGAACACCCCCCACCCCTTCTCTATCCAATTTTTCGACACGAGAGGCACCGTTCTGCGATCCGATTCCTTTGTTATTCCGCGATCCAGAGCGCCGGGTACTTTTCTCAAAAGCCTCGTTGATCCGACGGAATCCGAGAATTTCCACCCCAGACCGAGGCGTCAAACTGCAATCGCGATGATAATCGTATCGCGGGATGGTGCGCCCCCATTTTCCGACCCCCTACACCCCGATCCTATTTTGCGGTTTAAGCAACCATCGGATCGAACGAAATAATGTTGTAATAATACCCGGTCCCGCTCGAGCCCGGCAGCTTGATTGAAAACACCTTCCTCCGCTGTTCCTCTTCTCGCGCTAGAAAAATGTCGATCCACAGTGCAGCTTTACTCGTTTATTTCCTAACTCTCTGGTTGGATCAACGAATCCTCCCGTCGCAATTGTTTTTTCAATATATTCTCGAACATCTTCGATAGACAGGCCGCGGATCTCTATGCAAAATAAACTGCGTCTGCACGCTTAACCCGGAAAATGCGGTTTCCCGCGCAAACTAGCAAGATTGCCAATTCGAACAACAGACGATGCGAACGATATTCGAATCAATAACATGTTTCACCACAAAGCTGGTTTACCCTGAACTCATAATAAATAAATGGCGGCGAGGGGACGGAGTCGGGAGGCGGTCGGGGGGATCCTGTGTACGGCAGTTAACCCAACTTCCCTAATCTTCAAACTAATTATGAGTTTAATCCATAACCACGAATATTCAGTTTCACTGGAACGGGTAATGCGCGTTTTGGTGCGATGCGTTAAAATTATCCCGCCGTTTAAGACCGGCGTCGCTACCCTGTTGGCAAAAATTCATACAAATTGCGCGGGAACTTCGATTGGCGAACTGTGACCCTATATTCTCATCCTTGGACAGGTAGACATTAAAAAATATTCATTAATACTGAATCTATTGTTCCTGGTGTGATGAGTTTCGTATTTCTTATTTTTCTAATTTTATTTCTTATTTTATCTAACACTTTGATGTTGGTTTGACCAACCGAGTCCATGTTTCGCTTAAAATTGTACTTATCGAAGTATTACATGCTGCTGATTAAGTGCAAATTAGTTGTAATTAATGTAAACCAATTTCAATAGGTTTAAGCACAGATTACAGCGATTAAAATGTAGGAAAATTCAATTAAATAAGATTCGTGTTATTCGTAGAATGCAGTAGGTATTGCAGTGGGTAATACAGTAGAACGGAACTCATTGGTGAGTTTGTTATGTAAATTTCGACATGTCCAAAATTTCTTCAGTGTCGCGAGAAATTGCATTCTACGGTGAAATTGTTTAGTGGCTACAAGGAATTCTACTATCGTCCACCTTCCCCTCCAGGTGTGCAACAGAGGACACCAGTAGTGTCCAGCGGCGTTCAATGTACCCTAAACGCGTGCAATTTCGTTGTGCAAGATGTCCAAGATGCTAATGTCCCGGTTCCCGAGATAAGATCGATATTGGGAAGTCCGAGGGCCGCAAGGGAGAGTAAGCAGTACGTTCGCAGAAAATGACGTAACTTCCGTCACCTACTCCGGCACGTAAACCACGTTAACTAATTAGGATCACGTAATTTGCGCCCGATGCTGCCCGAGTTTGAAATAAGTTTGTTTTGCCACGGTGCCCGTAGTTCCTTATCGATCATCGCAGCGATCTACTTGAATACCTATCTTCCGAATTGAGTATTCCGAGTACGACGAGAGGAACTTGGAACATGGCGAAAACAATGTTGAAACGGTCCTATTATCCCGGTCATATTGCGAACTAATGGCACCGTTTTCTTGGACGACGGCGAAATTAGTATAACCTTTGAATTACAACTAGATCTCGTGCATTTAGAGCAGAAACGGGTCGTTGAAATGCAAAACAACGAATACGTCGAAGGTACTTAGAAACGGTGTTGGATTATTCCTATCGTTTGACAAGACTGCTTAGAAAAGTTTTTACACAGGCCTGGAGAAATCTGGAACTTTGAATAAAATTAGGCAATTCAAGATGGATTCGACACAGGTAAACAAAACACAGAACGATTATAATTCGCAACAGTTTAATGCGCAGGACAAATTTTTATTTTCACGATGAAATCTTTTACATTTCGCGTCCTTTTTATATGTGTGCAGATAGACGAGGTTCTTAGACTGTGTAAGAAATTATACGCTCGAACAAAAATTCCGTGAAACGTGCAGAAATGACGAAAAACTTTCCACATTTCTCGCGCGGCGTATCAGTATGTTAACAGAGCCAGACGAATCTCGTCGCGGCGCTTGTTAGAGCGTAGACGTATTGCTATAAAAATATTGTCGCGCGTGCTCCGGTATGAAAAAGAAAAAAAGGAGGCGGACGAGCACAATGCGACGAGCGATAACGCGGTTTCAAAAGCAGCGTCCGTATTGTCGCGCGCAAAAAGTCCCGGCTCGCCGATTCCGCGGCATCAAAAATAACGAAACGCAACGGGATACCCGTCTAAATTCCTCTTGCAACCGAGCCGGTTTCCCTCCGCGCGTATCATTTTCTGCGCGCATGCATCAGCGAAAAATTCGCGCGCTCGCGCGCGCCTCTCCTCCACTGTTTCTCTCTCCGGCACACTCGCCTTCTTCTCCGGGGCCGCTCCTATTTTTAATTTCCGCGCTCTAGCTCCCCGGACAGCTCTCTCCTCTATAAGACCGCTCTTCTTTTCCCATCCCCGCCGCTTCCGCGCGCTTCTTCATCCCCGTATTGTCATTATGCCATCGTTAGCGACCGGGCCGCGTGTGTGAACATACGCACGCTGCTAACGATATCATTATTATTATTAATCGTCCTTTACGGCGTTGCTAAGCAGATGACGCAGTGCATTAAAGTTTTTGCGACGCGTACAGTGATACAACAGCGGACGGAGAGTGTTCGCGGATAAGTGGCGAGGTACGGTCCCGGGAACGTTGGTTCCGCGCGACGTTGATCGATAGTTACCGCGCTGACTGTTAAGCCGCCGCCCTGCAAGCTTCTATGAAATTAAAGAAATTTGCTTAGCGAGACCGAAACTGTTCAAGTTTATCAAGCCGAGTACACTTTTAATCCTTTCGCTGTGACAATCGTTCATTTTCAGCGATGGGTGTGCCAGGCGGTGGTCAATGTATTGATCAAGCTGAAGCGTAAACAGGTGGAATTTTTATGAATCAGTAGAGTCGTCGTGCCAGGAGAACTTGAAACTAGCTGGGACTTTCGGAAACTTTGGATCAATTAAGGTCTTTGGGATAGCTAAAATCCTCTAGCTGGAGAACGTCTTTGTGCAACATAGAGTCCTTTGATCGACGAGGGATTCCGAACATGCTAGTCTCCCTTGGCCAAGGATCTTCTAGTTAAGTAGGGTCCTTTGATAGGCTAGGATTTTTGAGCCTACCAGCGTTACCCCGGGAGCTAGAGCCTTCAAGCCACGCGAAGTCTATTGATCGTTCAGTCATTCCTTGAATTAAAAATATCTGGTAGCTAAAATCTCATTTATCATTTCATTTATTTCATTTATAAGCATCCTGGAAGCTAGAGTCCCCAAGTCAACTAGAGTCTTCGGGTCAGCTAAGAGTCTATGGACGTCCAGTCTCTTCAGACCTAGAGTGTTCTAAGAAGATTTCGATGCCTAGCAACGTTCTCCGAGAAGCGGACGAATAGGGGAGAATCCGTTTGAATTTTGGAGCTAACTTTCGAGTCTGTAGACAAGTTAGGATCCCCGGGCTTGTTGAAGATCGGACGCGGAGCAGCTTAATGAGCCCGGTTTATAATAAACAGAGCAAGACGAGAGGCACGTCAAGTGTATCAGCTGAGCTCTCCACGTCAGTTTGCACAGCTTTCGCCGTCTATTAACGAAACCTTGGCCTGATAGAGGCTCTCAAGGCCATCGTTGCCCGGTCGTATAGCAGGTTAACTCGCTGGCTGTAGCTAAGTAAATGTTGCTTATCCAAAATGAGCGCCCCATTAGACAGGTGAAGAGCTGTCTACCGACAAGCGAAACGTACCCTCGGCCGTCTTCACTTTTCCACCCTCTTCTAAAGAGCCCGGGCTTTTCATTATCAGCCGCGCTTTGTGAAGACTACGCCCTCATTATATCGTTACCTCAAAGTGCGCTCGCGAACATCAGTCAATATAATATCGAAGAATCGTTTCATCGGGCCTGACTGGCGCTAATGAAAGCGATTCGTTCATTTCATGTGTACAACGGGGGTAAAACAGACCGCGAAGGGGTTGCGAAACCAGACATCAACGCTGACGAGACGCGGGTTCTGTGATTTCTTTTTTCTCGCCGCCCTTTCGCCGTCCCTGTAATACCTGTCCACCGGGATCGCTAGTTTCAATTTATAGATGCGCAGATGATCAATACGCACGACGGAGAATTTTCCGCAGAACGATCACCGTACTACTTTTGAAGTCTGTTAACCCTTCGTGACGCTGTGCACCGTCGACGTCACTTTGTTGCTTCCCTTTGCTGTTTCGTTGCATCGTTACAGCGAAACGTGGTATTTTACTGTTAAACTTTGCCTCGGGAAACCAGAAATTTTTAACTTTTTTTTACGCAATCACGTGGATTTTGGCGAGAGAATGCCGAAAATCCACGTTTCGATCCTAGGGGATCGAACTGGTTCAAAGTAAGGGCGCCGCCATGTTGGTACGCAGTGACCAAATACCGTGCACGAGTTGATGGATTTTATCGTGGAAGATCCATTTGTTTCGTCGGCAACTATTGCGCGACGCGTTTCGTCTCTGTCGTGCTCGTGACGCAGCGTCACGTGACTAATCCGTAACTGGCAGAGAGAGAGAGAGAGGGTAATTTCTTGCCGTTGATTCGAGTCAATTCCCCTGATCTGGCGACTCTGGTTCACCCTTGGAAATCGCGTTTAAACGGCTACGCCAGCAGTCCGGAAAAAGTTACGCCGGTCTCCTTTTCGTCGTTCGAACGGCCCTCGAGGAATATTACGGCTCGGATCGGTTAACGCGATGTTTCAGTTACCTTGAGATTCAATTAACGGGCTTTTTCCAGCGACCTCTATCTCCCTCGGACCAGACGCGATTTTCTAGGTCGTCGGTCGTCTAGACGGAGTCAGCACGTGTCACGTTGTTTCGACACATTTTTAGAACGCCGCTTGCATCATTGAAACGATGCAGCTCCTCTTTTGTGTAATCGGTGGCTGTTTATCATATTTTCTATCAGTGGAGGAACGCCGAGCGGAATGGCCGCCGTTTTGCCAGAAGCTGTGGTTTTTCAGTAAATTTTCCTGGATGTTTGTCGCGCGATTCAGCTTATTCCATGCTGCCACAAACTTTCATTAAAGGTGGAATCTTCGAGTCAGAAAGCGTTTCTCGGAAGAAAGATGTAACATTTGTCCCTATGCTTCTTAGTTAGGACCGACCACGGAGGGGGAGGCTATAACAAACAAAATTACTATCTTCGAGTTTGTGTGCGTCGGTGGGTGGTTTCGCGTCGTAAATAAATTTTCGGTTCCGAGCGCTGCTAATAACGCTGTTCTCGCAATGTGTGGGAAACGGTGTGATATACGAGACTGTTCTTGAGAATTACTTGTACTTTGGTGGAGGCTGTTTGAACAACAGTTTTATGTATTTATTTTCATTCGTACGCTTTGGACTGCATAAAGAATAATGTAAATGTTAATAAATGTTTTCACTTGAAGTAAAAAGAATTGAAGAAAAGACAAACGTTCGAGAGAGTCGAATGTATTGTATTGCTATTGGAATGATATTTACCATTTTTAGTGTTCTGTGGATCAACCTCGCAGGTTATAATGTTTATGAACGATCCTGTAGCTCTACACGGTCGCCAGCGACTGTATAAATAATTTCGAGCGAGTCTACTATTTTGAGAACGGTTCTTTTCGCCAGACGTCCCGGGGAAAATCGATTCGCCGCGTCTGGACGTGTCAATGCACGCGATAAAATTACCTCGTTGATTATATCCACCTAGCTTTACCGGCTGATCGGAAAGTAGAAATTACAAAAGCGGGTATCAGGATTAATTTTTCAAGCACCGTACTATATCACTTTGTTTTAAGAGGCTCGGGCGCAGGGTAACGCGATAGATAAAAGGGTTAATCGAGATTCATTAAGTTTCCCGGTAGGAAATATTCATTAATCTTGAAACACGAGCTTTCGGGAGGTTTACGAGTGTAAGACTAATTGCTGGAGGCTTCGTGCTTCGTTGCTGGTGCTGCTGGTGAGCTTATAAAGAACATTGAGGGAAGACGCGCATTTAGAATAGTACTTGCTCAACCACTAAAACGTTTCTAAACGAATGTTGTTATACAGACGCTTAGTACTTCTACTTAGATCATTTTTTAGAAATAATTATCTATTACGCTCGGTAACTATCTATTAGAATTATTGGTTCTCGTTTTCTAAATAATTATATTAATTCCATCGCATATTTCTCGGTAACTATTTATTATAATTACTTTGACTCGCCTGTACTGGTATTTGGACCCTATTCTTTTCAATAAAAATATTAATTCGGCCATATTACGCTTAATAACTATTTATTAGTGGATATAGTTAGCACGCATCCTTTATAATTGATGAAAACTGTTTTGCTCCACCAATATGAATTTAATATCGTCCTCAACTATTAGCTTGTTTTTCATTAGCGATTATTACAATTAATACAGACTTTAAAAGTTTAATGAATAACCAGATAAAATCACAGAACATAATGGGCACTGTTGAATTGATCATGGATTACAGTGACAACATGGTCAATTGATATTTCCACCGGAAACATTGTAATTACAGTCCCACGAACTCAATATTAATACATTAAAATGTTACATTATTCATGTATTATCATTTTACTATCTCCATTTCGTAGGATTATCATGAAATGAATTAAGCCATTAATGCCCAAGAATTTTTTTTTAAATTTTAGCAAACGATGGACAATATATCTAGTCAATCTTAGACATAATATTAGATATAACAAATATAATCTTGTTATCCTGTACTCAAGCGAGTACAATGGGCGCTAATGGGTTAATGCATTTAGTTTAAAAAAAAATTAATAATAGTTTCTATAAAATGTAGCTACATTTTCCCGCGAATGGACAGACGTTTAGTGATTTATAAGCGATAATGCACGTGTCTTAAAAATTTATACTGCCCAGGCGCGAGTCGTTTAAACATTCATTGGCATACTTTTTCCGTGCTTAATTCTTTGTTAATCTCCAATAGCTTAAATCGTTAGCTAGCTAGCGTATAAATAAGATACGATAAATTAATAGGTATAAGATAGATAAGATAAATTTAAGATCAATATTTTACGATGATTTGACTGCACATGTTATAAAGAATTTAAGAACATCATATTTTCAACACGCATCATATTTTTATTTAGTTCCTATTTCTCTTCCGGCATTTTATTCTAACGTTAAACTTTACTTCAGGAAACCAGAAATTTTCAACTTCTTTTTATGCAATCCTGCAGATTTTGGCGAAAAAATTCTGAAAATCCCAGTTTCAATTCTAGGAGATCGCTAGCTCAAAAGCTGTGCGTGTGTAATGGTGTACGATTTGCTGCGTTTTTGACAAGCAAGAGCGCCGCCATGTTTGTCGGTATGTAGTGACCGTCGCGCGTCGCTTAACGATCGGAGCGGCTAAATGGCACCACAAGCTCGCGGTAATGCTGATAACGTAGAGCACCGATCTCCATCAACTCGCGCACTGGTATCTAGCCGCTTCGCTCGTTAAGCGACGCGCGACGGTCACTACGTATGTACGTACCAACATGGCGGCGCCCTTACCAATCAAGAACGCTGAAAATCTCACATCTTTACACACGCATAACTTTTGAGCTAGCGATCTCCTAGGATTGATATTTAGATTTTCGGTATTCTCTCGACAAAATCTACAGGACAGCATAAAACAAAGTTAAAAATCTCTGGTTTCCTGAAGTAAAGTTGCGCCAACTTCTTTATTCTGCTACATATCGTAATAAAAATCATGGTAGCTTTGAAGAAACACCCACTGACGATTTCTACAGTGATTACACCGCGGCAAAGGTCGCTGACCGACGAGACAGCCATAAAAGCGCCGCAAAGGGTGAAACCGAAACAGCAACAAAACGTTCATTCGAAACATTCTTTTACATTGCGGGGAACACAAGTTGTTAGGCGGGCAGTCCGTACGCCATTCATCGCGTTGCTGGTTTTCTGGGGATTAAAACATGCTATTAAGTTAATTACACGCGCGTATTATCGAACGGCAACAGAGCGGCGCGGGTAACAGAAATAAAGGAAAAGCGTCGGAGGGTCAGGAAACGAAGGATCAAAACCATCGGGGGTGAGAGAGAGAGAGGGGGGGTTCTTCATTGAAATTATTCACGGGCGAATTTTACTCGCCCCGAGGATGCTTCCTCGTTCGATGCTTCTCTTTTCATTTCCATTATTCCAGCGCCCCGAGTCGCGGGGAATATTTAAAACGAGGAACAGAGAATTAATTGAAGCTTCGTTAATTTTCTAGCGACGTTCTCGTTTCGTTTTTTCTTTCCTATCTCTGGTCCCCTCTCTCGCTCTGTCACTGTCCGTTTCTCACACAGAATTAATACCAAGAAGGGAGGGAGAGGGAGCGCCTCGAGGATCTCGAATGGAAATCGATATTACCGTTGTCGATCGTAGCGACGTGTTTATTGTAATTGAACGGGATTTGACCCGGTGCCGGAGAACGCTAACACGGCCGACACACAATGCGACCAGATAATTAAAGACTGATAAATGCGAGCGATAACATCGTTCGGCCGACCCGAATGCCTCGGTGAATCGTGAAACCAGTGCGGTTTTTACGGATTAATGATGAATTAATGCCATCGGCGTGGCGCACTTGTTTGTAACGCATCTTGTTCGAGCGCAACGTAATACTCTCCGGTACGCCGACGGAAAAGAGCTTTTCGAAAGTTCTATTAGTTTTGGCGTTTTTGTTTCCCGGGAAAAAGAGTCCGAAACTGTGATGGATTTTTTGTCGAGCGATCGGCAACGTGTACAACATATAGGCAGGCTTTTACTGCAATTAACAATGTTTGTCGGTGAACTGTTATTCGAAATACAAATTATCTAACCCTACGGAGACGACGTAAATCTTCGAATTTATCGGGAAAAAAGAAATTCACAAATGGTCAGATAGTGTACCACGTGAAAGCAAAACATCGAAAAAGAAATACAGAAACATTTATCCGTGTCTGTTTACTCGCGTTTTAATTTTTCTCAAAACCTTTAACCCGAAAACGCAATAATCTGTTCCATTCTCCTCCGTACAGAACACCACGGGATAATCTATGCTCGCATAAAGATCCATAATCTATCCGTTACGCTGTCCACCGTACACAGTTCCACAGATAATCGGGCACGCTATGAATGCACAAAATTCCCAATTTACTTATGTACAGTCTGTTGCAGAAGCGGCCCTATTTGAGACAAAAGAAAGAGACAAATGTTTCAGACGTTTCGTGGATACAGTGTTTACTCGATACGTGTCCACAACACGGGTCTGGCCAGTGACATAGATCGGCCAGAAGACGCTATTCGTTGATCCACGCCGAACGTAGGAAAGGACAGACTATCGTGTCACTCAAAAAAGTTGACCGTACGGAAGATCACACTTAAAAAGTCAATTATCCTCTTTCTGCCTTTAAACTATGACCTAGAAGTTCGGACGAAATGCATAAAACAAGACGTTCTTAGTTGAATTAAAGGAAAAAAGTGAACATGAACGAATATCAATCGGAAATCTGAATTAAGTAAATTACATCGATTTTGTAAGAATGAAACGTAAGATGTACGAGCTCGATACGCGACGCTTGATCAAGTTACAAAACAAAAGTTAACGTTTCCAACATCAATGAACTCAAATCCGACCGGCGATCTCTCCGACTAATTCCTCCGACCACTCAACGAAATTAATACATTGCATTACTACATGGCACACCGACTATTTACCTCAGGCAAAGACACACACAGTCCCGTAAACACAACGCCGAATTACCGTCTGCCCAACGATTCCCGTCGCCGGAACACTATGACTATTGGAAGCGACTGTACCCAAGCCATGAACGCATCCCGGAATTTTCGAGGTTAACAGCCGTCGCGGAATATCGTAAAACGTCGTGCCAAGCGGAAAGAATTACAACAGCGCCGACTCCCCCCCCCCCCCCCCCTCTCTCTCTCTCTTCCGCAGTGCACGCGGGGGTGGTTCAATTTCACGAAACGAATTAAAACGTAAATAAGTCTGCTCGACGAGGGGTGGCCGCCGGGCGAAAAGTTTCAGTAAACACGTTTCACGGTCACGAATGGTCTGGCCGATCGTAAATCGCTTTCAGCGTATGCGCCGATGGATCCGGCCCCCGTGGAAACCTCGTAAAACCGGTGGAAGAACCAGAAGATGCAAGTTCGCGGCGGGGGTGGGCCGGTAGGTGTGTGTATGCGATCTTCCTCCCTTCCCTTCCCCTTCTCTCTCTCTCTCTATGGATCTTCCTCCTGGCGACGAATCGTCAGGACGTGCTGATCGTAACCGTAGCCCCGGAACTGCGCGAAGTGGTTGTTTTCGATGCACCCTTTTATGTCCGCCTGTCTCGGCCGCTTGTTCGATTCGTGACTCCTTTCCACCTCGGTCGCCCGGAATGGATTAACCCTTTGAGAAAACCGGGCGCCCGTCCCCCGAGGGGACGCGAACATGTCCCTCCTTATCTCGTCGGAATTTCTCGGCGAAACCCCCGCGCTTAGTCTTGTTTACGAGAGCTGTACGTCTTCCACGGAGCAGCAACAGCTATTTCACTGTCTCGCTCTTTCATTCGATTCGCGGCTTCTTCCGCCATTCTCCACTCGGCCCCGCGAATTAATTAACCTCGCCGGACGGACCCCCTTTAGTACCGACGGGAAACGGGTGAATGGAAATAATGAAATTCTCATGTAACGCGATTAAAAAACTGTTTAAGAAGACTAATATATGTTTTAAAGAAGTTAAATATCCGTTAAGAATCCGTCGAACTCGCTTCTTCTTTCACGAACGTCGTACAATTTGAGTGAGAAAACTATTTAGAACAGTCATACTGGAATTGTTTTGAGGAACCATGTAATTGTTACTTTACGAAATGTTATTTTACAATGTCTTAAAAATAATGTCTCGGGAATAATGTCAGTTCGTGAAAAGAATGAAGTTACAAGTGTTCGAACTGTGTGTATACGTATTTCGAAGTAATAGATGGAGTTAAGAACATTGGTTACAGTAAATTAAGCACGAGGCGAGACGGCGACGGTTTATTATATTTTGGCACGTTACAGAACGAGCATGGTGCACTGTAGATACGTCGATGGAGTTGCTTGCGAATTTATGGCTATTCACTGTTATCTCGCCGAATTTCTGCAAATACTGTTAAGCAAATTAGTTCGCGTTTAGCCATTTCGAGAAACGCAATATTAAACGAAAGATCTATGGTACTGAAGTTGGAAATCCCGCGGAGGTCTGACTACACGTTAGATTACACAGTCTGAGAAATCTTCAACAATTGTTTGACTCGTTCAACTGAAATTAAACTTTCGTTTCGAATTTAATAATGGTTCGTCTGTTCATGAAAAATAATCTCTATCAATTCACAGTTGTATTAACGAGCTTTTATACAATTATAATACATTCTTTAACGCCGAAAAAAAGGAATATCTCCAAGAGTGAATGACAATTACAGCAACTAGAAATGCGCAAAATTATCCGACTTAATCATTCCAATTAGAATGTTGTCCGACTACATATTTGCAATTCATTTTCATGTTTAACGTGCAATAAAACAGACGTTCGTATCGCTGTTATTTCTTTTAAGAAGCAATTAGCATATATAATCAACATTTCTTATTCATAACACAAGGAAGTGTACGTATGTATTAAACACCAATAATACCCTTTTATTGATAGTCTATTTCCACGATGGAAATATTCATAGTGTTTTCAAACATCGCCGTTCGCAAAAGATAAAAATCGGAAAACGGTGAAAGCAATATTTTCATTTAAATTTACCTTATGCTACACGGATACGGGGATCAAGCCGGTACGCAGACGCGAGCCAAAAGTATAATCTCCGCGATAGACAAGCATTTATATCAATTACCAGGCGCTCGATTAAAGTCGGGAACAATCGGGGCACAACAGTGGAGCTGGTTCCAAGGCAAATCAGACGAATCACGGTGTAAGCATTTGTCTCGATTAAACATTCCCTTTGAAAACTTGTATTTGTAGGCAAGTTCCTCGAATTCGAGTTTAGGGTTGCACGCGCACCGTCTCGGTCCTAGAGTTGAGCGAAGCGTACGCCACCGGAGCAACCGAGAGGGAGAGAGAGAATAGTATGGCAGAAAATTGTCAAACGTTGCAGCAGTGTTCGAGAATTTGATTTCCGGAATGAAGGGGCTCGTTTCGTGATCCAGACTGCAAGCTTGCTGCAAGGTGCATTCTGTTGCGGTGAAATTAGAGGGCGACGTTTTAGGAGGGGGTGTAGCCGGGGGTTGGGACGGTGAAAGGGGGTGGAAAGCAAACGCGACGTCGGCTTCGCTGTAGGGAAAACGTCAATCGAGTTAAGTCGACGGTAAACTGTACAATTTGCCTTTCTGGGATGACTTTTTACCGGTCTGCGGGAGTAAATCGTATCAGTTACCAGAACGAATTTACGAGCCACCGTCTCAATTTCAGCACCGTTATTTGAATTACATTTTCTCACCGTCGAACAAGCCGCCCGACCCACCTGTAAACCCCGGTGGTCATGCGAAAAGAACCTAAACGATTACGAGTGATTACACGACCCGATTCTCCAATCTGAATTGGACTTACTCGTACGCTGGACACCGCCATTTTGTCCGGCTCCAAACTTCTTAATTGAACATTATAGAGACCGTAAAGATACATTTCCGTTTTTGGGAGGTGGGGGGAATGTTTATTTTGTCGTTACCGCGTGGATATTTTATTCTGTGAATATTTAAGCGCAGTAAAAAAATTTTTGAAGAATTACTGGCGGGGCTAACATAAAATAGAAATTCCATTAAACATAACAGTTTCTTGTATCGACGTGACATTTGATCTCCAGGAGGATTTCTAATGAACACGAACACGAAATCCCGAATTCGTTCGCCGGAATTTATTTGCACATTAAATACAATAATGCCCGGGATACCGTGAAACGCGCGGCGAGCAATTGTTTTGCATAATCGATCAACCGCCGGGGCTAAATGAATTTCAACGTTTCGGGACATGTGTTCACGCCATGTTGGCACGGATATTTGCTACTAATTCCATTCATTTTTATGAGCGTCCCTTTATTCATCGGGGCTTGGAATATCGTTTCTTTCTGTGCAATTTTTGTTGCCAATCGAAAATTTACTTGCAGGGCTTCTTCCCGAATAACTGGATATTTTTATGTGATGGTTTTGTCGCAATAACGATTAACGGAACACTTAATAATGAAATACGTTGACGCAACTTCATAAATTACCGGTGTATACAATTGCACTCGCTGCATTATTCAGTACTGTGTTTGCATTGAATCTCGACAAAACCGTGGTTGAAATCGCGCAAATAATTTGCAATGTCTATAACGGGGGAACTGTCACTGTTGGCGTATTTTTCACCTCTGTCTCATTACTAGACAGCGGATTTTATGCGTTTATAACAAAAATGAGTGGGCTTAATTTAAAACATGAAGAAAATTAGAAGAATTTAAAAACACTGTTACATTGTCATTAGCCTGTTAAACATATTAAGAAAGAAAATAAATTACCATTTCGCCACAGTTTGTTGCAAGTCAAAATTTTTATTTTGCGTAAAGATCCGCTGTCTACTCAGCACAATTTGTTTAGATCGTTGTAACGTCGTTTAAAATTTTTAAATCAGTTGTTAATGTTAAAAAATATCGGAATAAGCTGATCCGTTTAGAACTGCTTTTTAATGGGATGGCTTATTAATCTCTAAAATCGCAGCATAGGTTAACACAGGTCAATATTAATAACAACGGTGAATATTTCAGTGGTCGAGCTCGGGCGATTATTATTTTAGCAAGAACGCGCTGTATTATCGTTTTAGAAAGAATTTGGTTGGTCGAACGACGCGACGGTTTAAAGAAAAATAATGCAGGAAAGGGAATAATTTCCCGTTCGCCGATAGTTATGATTGTCGGGCGGGTTCTATGGGAAATTGATAAAATTCTAATAACTTTTTCGTTTTGAAATTCGCTCCGTTAATGGCACTTTTTTCCCTTTGGTATCGAATGAAATCGGGCGACACGCGGCGCGCGATCTCTTCCACACCGGGAGCGGCGAGTATAGTCCATGGAAGCGGCCGTGGATTAATTCTTACGCTTTTATAGGCCGCAAGCCATATTTCGAGCAATCGATATTCTACATAATAGATGCCCCTAAAATCGACGTTCTGTATTAATGGTATCCCGATAGAAGGAAATTTTACTGCTCGAACTCGGGAGAATTAGAATTGATTTAAACGCTAGGGAAGCTTTTATTAGCGCTCGGCTGGCACTGGTGGTGCCATTGTAATTGTTACCAGTTGGAGATTAAAACCTAAACTTTTTCATGGTGATTACTCTTTCAAAAAATTCAACCTGTTATTACGGAACATGCGTATCTCCATAATCAAACGAATTGAAACCACTGCAGCAATACTCCTTCGTACAGGCTGTTTCTAAAAATCGATTATTCACGACAGAATTTAAGGCAGAGAATAAACAGTCGACCGATCTGATAGAATTCGATAACTTCGTCGGGAAGTTTCTTTGGTCACCGGTTTCGATTAATACATTTTTTTAGCGATCCGGAAATGATCGCGTCGATCGACCCGCCGACAAGCTCGACGGAGAGTCGACACGGGACCATGGGAAATAATCAAATAAATAATGGATCTACTTGAGGCCCCGAGGTGTATTGGTTCGATGAAAACCGAGCGGGATTGATAAAAGTAGCGGGCTTCGATTGTGTTCAGCTCGGATGCCAAAAGAACGTCAATAAATAACGATTCCGCTGTATAGAACCTATCGGTTACCCGTTTCCGGTTGCAGGAACCACCGGCGGATAAAGGATAAAATGGACACGTGTCGCTCGGATGGAAAAGCCACTGGTTTCAAGTGATCGTAGCGAAAATACGCCGAGCGAAATGAAAATACACCGTTCGGATTACCGGCGTGACGAAATTCGCTGTTTTTTTTTTTCGACTTCTTTATCGGAAGACGATAAATAACGGTCGATATCGATCGTGTCGATCACCCGGGGGAGGGAAACATTACTATTTATTTACACTGCGAATTTCGGAATTAGATAAAATTCGGGAGCATGGATTTCCGCAGGATTTCAACTATTTCATGAACAAAACAACAGTTTCAGACACGGCAGATCATTTTTCTTAGTTGAAAATTTTGCCATAAATTGGAATTTTGTCGTGTGGATAGGCAGCAACCTGCAGGTCTTAAACTAAGTTCTTCAGGGACCAAATATTATACAAGGAAAACTATTGCAAAAAAAAATTGAGAAATTATTATCTTAAGAATATTGTTGTCGAATCAATTTGGCGGAAAAAACAGCAAATGTGGAATTAAAATATTCCAGAAGCGAATGAAAGGGCGCGAGGAAACAGAGTCCCGTTAATTTCACCAGAAGTTGCAATTTATACGGTGGATATTCACCAGCCTGGAAATCTTGAATCCTTTTTGATGTATATTCCCGGCGCGCGGACGTAAAACAAAAATATTAGAACCGGCGGGTGAAGTTATTCAAGAGCCCGGTGGTTAGTTTCTCCAATTTCCATGAAATCTCGCTCGCGAGCTCAATTATTGCAGCGAAGTGTGTAACTTTATTCGCGTCGGCAAATTATTACGTCGAACGTAAACCAGACGTCCCGGCGACGCCACGAGGGTGAAGCAGGAGGGTGAAACGTACACCTGGCGTGGCTCTCGAGGCTCGTCAGCGTCGACTGCAATGACGAGCGGGATTCAATGGACGGATTCACCGGGGGCCCGCCCGCCCACGCACCTCGTGAACGCTCCGCGGATCAGACGAGGAGCATCCATTTTGACGGAGCGAAACAGCCGCGGACGCCGAAGAAAGAAATTAAACGGAGGTTCGTTTATCTTGCCGATCAATCTACCCTCTGGTTTCTTCGCGTTTCGCTAAACATTCCTTGCGGAAAATAATTAGTCACAAGTAGACTCACTAAAAACATATCAGTAGATTACTTAATTATACTTGCAAGTAGGTCTTATGATTTCACGATAAAAATGATTCAAAGAATTTCATTTCGTTGGTCGAAGTCGATCCAGACAATTATCCAGACAAAGAAAGACTCTCACAAGGGACATTTTTTTGTTACTGTATGTCATTATAATCCAGCAGCTCGCAGGTGCATGAATGTTGTGAGAAATTACAACTGATCTTTTAAAAATGTACATACAAACATCACTATACCAGCAAATTGTAGTGAACCTGTGTAGGACGAATCTTCAGTAGAAATGGCAAGCATTAGTCAGACGCACGATCTTCTGCCAAATTTCCAAAAGCTGTTTCCACGAAAATGACGTTTCTACATTAATCTGCTGCAAGTCGAAATGTTGAAAAGTTTAAACAATAATTTACTAATCTATAGAAACCAAATGGTATTAAACTTTACGCTGGATTGTGACATATGGTGACGTTACCATTTGAAAGGACAAAAGCTGTTAGTCTCAATTGTAAAACGTTCTCCGATGCTTGTTAAGAATTTTCGAGCATGTTTCAGTTTCTGGATCGTTTGAATCCTCCGTCCTCCATCTTCTATAAAAACATATTTTTCCTCTGAAAAGTTTGTGTTCGTTTCGTTTATTACAGAGAGGTGCAATGAATATGTGTAACGAATATGTAGACAGCAAAGAGCTGCCTTCTTTTAACACGTATTTCTACAACCTGAGTCTCTGCAAAGCAGAACAAGAAATATTTTTCAATATTGGCACATCGGCAAATAAAAATGATACTTACGTTATCCAGACGTCTAATTTCACTTTTAGATCAAATTTATTTCGATATCGATCGATGCGATTGTTATGCTTTTTATATGAGTGAAGAAAAAAAATGTGATAGTAAATAAATACACTATCTGTCCGTGGAAATGGCGGTGGACGGGTCGGAGCCATTTGCTTTTGTCGGAGTTCGCGAGCCGCGTTCGTGTGAAAAACCGCGTCGCAAAAGCGAATTACACGAGCGTCGCTTCTCCGTTTCATTACAAAGAAAATTGTTCGTAATTCCCGCGTATCGATTCGAGACAACATCGGCGATTTAACAATTTTACCGCGGATATCATGTCCGCAGGCCTCGCACGCTCCATTTAGGGGAATGTATCTCCCGACAAAATGGAGAGGAAAACGCGGAGATCGAATATTCTTTTGTCGGCTTTGTCCTCGGTCCCTTTGACCGATCGGGCGAACCACGAGGATATTTTTTACCTTATCTGGTTGCGCCACGGCAAAAGAGAGGCCCTTTAACAAAATTCGACGGCTAACTATTGTTGTTTCGCGATAAACGAACAGAGCGGATGCGCGCCGTCCGTCGATAATATAAAACTGTGCATGCCTGGTGCTTCAAACGTCAAACGTTACACGCCGAGCGAAATTCGAATGTCATTCCGCGGGACAGGTTGAATTTTATTTTTCTATTTTGCTCGATAGCCTCTACGAATAATTAATGGGTCTCGTAAAATTGATACTCGAAAATCGGGAGAAAGTAATTCTGGCAAATAAAAATCATTTGATTTGTGGACGATCAAAATGGTGAAAAAATGAAATTTTGGATGGTTAATAAAAACATTAGAAACTAACGAACGCGATACACGTTTTTATCTTTAAATTAAGTACTTAATAGTTTATGCGCAGTTCATGAAATTGTCAAGCTGTGGAAGTTTCATTAAGTATTGATTTAAATTCTCGCTGTTTGGTGTATGGAAATTTGAATAGAAATGTTAAAATATTTTCGACTATTTGTGACTAGAACGTTGCTACGAGCTAAAAGAGTCACGGTGACGGATTAGCACAGAAACAGGTTGCACAATGGATTCGTTTAATTATTTTTTTCCCGGATTACCTGCTGTGTGTGTGTGTGTGTGGGTCTGACAGTACAGTGCCTTCCACTATCCTTAATCCACGATCTAAACCCTTAAGCTTGATCCTGGTGTTGTAGTCACGTAGACACTTTGATAAAACAGAGCAGAGATGTTCGCGAAACAAAATCATTCTGCTTGTTTGACTTTTTTTCGGGTAAATTTACACACAGAAATGTACAATATTTTAACATAATAATAGCTCATCGTTCCAACGAACAAATTTGAGTTTAACAATTAATTTACACGATACATACGCAGATTGTGTGCGATAAATAAACCTGTGAAAATTTTGTTGAACCTTAGTTCTGCGAAAATTGAAAATTGTTTCCATAATATTCGATAAAAACAATTTGCCTTTGAATTAAAACTTCGGTAATTGAATTTGCGATTATGATGCTGCGTATGCATATTTGACGGAGGGGGATTAAAAAGTACAAAGAACAGTGAAAACATCGGAAGAAATAACGCGTGCTGCCATTTTCAACGCGTCCAAATTATTTATCAACAGAAGGAATACATTTTTATATAAACCCTGGTTTTCATAATGTATGAGTGATTATGAATTTTCTGTATTCATATCACTATAAGTGTTTCAAAAGTTTAAATATTATTAACGAAGGGGGCCTCGGTTTGTTAATAACTAATACTTGCAATTGATACAATACAAAGCCTGTAATCTTGTTAAAGCTACCATACCATTTTCCGTATGCAACAATTTATGCATATTGTTATATAACTGTTACCCTTACCTAAGCTAAGTTTTAACTAGTAAGCTTCTGCAAATCGTTTTCAAAATTCATTATTGGAGGTTCCTTATATGCTCGATCTAATATTTCCTGACTTACTATTGCTCAATAGTTCCTGCTTGAATAACTATTAATATGTCACAACTCGCTATTTCCAATGAATCTCACAATAACAATGTTTTTACACTATCTTCACGAGGTTGCACACAAATACTGACCCAAAAGACTATTTTTGGTTTCATGAGAGAAAAAAATGTTCAAAGCGAGATTGTACTATTTGTAGGACAAATATTGCGAGATTAAAGTTCGTCTTTTTGGCAGCCACCAGATTATTGTTTTTTAATAGATGGATTTTTACATTTTCTCTTCCAATGCTCCATTTGTTTGGAATATTCATTGAAAGGTAACATATACAATTTGTTCCACCACAAAATTCTACATAAATCTGCTCTTTGCAACAAAAATGAGTAAGTGCAATTTTGAAACGAATTAAAAAGAATACCATTTCCAGATTATTAACACTAGGTTTACGGAGCACTAAAAGTGAGTATTTTAAATTACTTTATAAAACTAAACAGAATGTGTCCGTTCAAGTTCTTAACCATTTTTAAAATAATATATACCCAAAGAAATAAATTTGTCGAGTAATTCCACCTAGATGGATCTTCACAATCTCACTAACCGTGAATTAAAAATATTAGAACCCGCCATCTTGACAAGTCCCGTAAACCTAGTGTTAAAATCATTAAAGCTGGAAAGAGATTTCTGTTTGACTCCTGTGTTTTTCAGTTTGCATAAAGATCCTCAGTTTATCGATGACAAAAGAGAGAGAGATAGATAGAGAGAGAGAGAGAGAGAGAGAGAGAGAGAGAGAACATCGTCAAACGACTGTCCATGAAAACCATCAGATTTCATAGCGTGCAACTGAACGGGTCGATCGCTCGCTTCGCGGAAAACTCGTAGCTCGATCCGGCATTCTCGAATCACGATCTTGTATCGCTCGATCGTAATTCAACGTAGACGTTCGGTCGCATTTGCCGCACGGATCTTCGGGGGAACGCCGGCGAAATTACACCGTAGTAAAATGCTGCACGCCCTCCGCAACCCTGTGGCCCACCCCCGACCGCCGCCCCCGCAGTTTATTGCCGGTACACTTTGCTCCGGAGGCGAAGGGGGTATTATTGCCCCCCGCGTACTTAGCCCGTGATACATGCTAAGTGCGCACACATTGTATTTCATCGGGCGACACTCGACGAGCCCTTTCATCGTGTGTGTACTACGTGGAGCCGGGAGGGGTTAGGTACTGAAAAGGTGGGGCCGAATGCAACCGGGACCCATTGCACCTCGTAAAAGGAAGGAATCGGACGTTCCAGGCTGATTGCACGCCTTCGGCGAGAGAGTTAGGGAGGGGGGAGGGGAGCGAGGGGTGGGACGGGACGGGAATCCTTCGACTTGACACCCTAACCGGGCACACGTAACCCCGGGTACCTTGAAATCGACACCCGGGGACATAAACGATACGGTTAGTTGATTCCCTCTTCCCCCATCCCCTAACCCTGCCCCGGTCAAACCGGTAAACAAGACGCTTGCGATGTTCCATCGGATTTCGATAGAACCTCGCCGGGCCGGGCCGGGCCGGGGGAGACAGAGAGAAGCTGCTGCCGCCACCACGTCTTCGACGATGAAACCGGACGTTTATTATTCCCGATCAGATTGTTTGAGCTTATCGGGGAATTGTGTAGGTCGGCACACGTGCGAGGATCGTCGCAGCGATTGATCGTATTGGCCCGTGATTGTCGGCGATGTTTGCGGCCGTCGTCGTGTGCTTAGCTGTGTTTAGACTACGCGGATTTTCACCTAGATCATTTATTCGCTGTTTTACGTTGTGCCGTTAGTCGTTCTTTCAGAGATCACTTTGTACGTACAGTGGTCCATCAAATTAGAACCTCTACCACGGATCGACGTGTACACATTGAAACAATCATATTACATAATAACGTCTACCTACACAGAATTCTTTTTGAACAACAAATTTTTATGCCAATGTCCAGCCGCATCGTGTATTTTTAATTTTTCTCTACGTACGTACTTAGTTGTGTTTAAGCTGCTGGAATTTTCATCTCGGTGCTCTAATTCTTTGGCGGTTTTATGAATCATTAATTCACTCATTGGTCACCAGTAGACTGGGACTTTCGTGTAGGAAAAACATTTTTTAAGTCAACTGTACGAACAAGAAATTAAATGGATATGTACTTAATAATTTCGATAAAGAGAAAATAGGGTCATAATGGTCTAGAATTCTTCCAGTGTCTTCGCAGTTTTGTATTTTACTGATTCGGTCTATCTGATATAAATAAATCTGCCAAGGAGAGACGTCGTCATTTTACCTATCGCTTGACAATAACGCGTGCTCGAACAAAGAAGTCTGTCACAAAATTCCACGTGAAAATATTCTTATAATTTCCACAACTGCTTCAATATTCGCTTCGGCAACACTCTGTTCTATGCAGCGAGAAGATTATCTCGTTCAATACCGAACCAAAAACATCGAATTTCAAACACAAAGTCCACGAACGCCATCACAATCAGCGAAACTGTCTACCAAAGAGGGAAACCAAAGAGTGCATCCAACCGCAATAAAAACAAAAAAGGAAACAAAAATACAATTGCAGGTCTGGAATGGAATTAGACGTTCCGATAATCTGAATAATTGTTCCGGGGGTGGGGGGTGGGGGGTGAGGTTATCCAGCACGAATACCTCTTCGAGCTCTTGTGTCGCCGCGATGAAGCGTAACGCTGTTCGGCCATAAATCGTGAGAGCCAGGTCGTCGAGTAGTGGTCGGAAAAAAGAATGATCAGCGGAAACGGTTCGAGTCACGTCGCGGGGTGTACTTAATTCTCGAAGAAGAGACCGAAAGAATGAAGGAGAGCGTGCGTGAGAGAGAGAGAGAGAGAGAGAGAAGGGGAGATGAAATCCCGGTGGTTTTCCGGGTGTAGGGATGCCATAGGAATCCATTGGTGCCAAGCCCACGCGATCCAGCGTCTTCGTCGTATTTCCGGGCGACAGTTAACCAGCCGGAAAGGGGGCGGAGGAGAACAAGGCAAGTGCAAAAGATGTCTCAGTAACCCCCGGGGCCAACCGGAACCCCCGGAATTCTTGCTTTCTTGCCGGTAGGGGGGCGGGAAGGGGTACACACCGTATCCTCAGACGTCGGGAACCAACCCTTATACCATACTCGAAGAAACCAGCCCGAGGATATGGAGATTCCGAACCGTTGAATCCCTCCTCGGTTTTCTTTCCTTCGACGAGCGTTTCCTCCGATGGCTGCCGCCGCCGGGGTGGTACAGGATTCTCGATCTAGAACGGCGCACTCGAGAAGGGCTCGAGCCGCAGAAATACTCGCGGAAGCAACTTCTGCCCCGATTTTAGCCGGCCGTCTTGTTTATCGGGTTGTTTGCCGCCGCCCCGACGCGATTTATAGAGTTTTGTTAAAAGTTCACGGTTCATCCCCCCGGAGACCCTTCCTTGGGGGATGAATTTCTAAAATTACGTTCATCCATTACCTTTATGCGGGATTCACTGTATTATGAAATATATTGCTCCGATGTTGTATGACTTTTACGTGTTAATTGTCTCGATCTTATAAATAAATTGCGAATTTTTATACGAAATAAACATTAAAAGAACTATTGTCCCGTAGACATACAGTGACGAGCAAAACTGAGTCTACGCTATTCGAAGCAACATAACTTTTTAGAAATTAGATCAGATGACTTGAATGTTATTGAGAAGTTAGAAGGATTAGTTTATTGGACGAGGTGTACAAAATTTTTGATAAAAGTTTGAATTGGTCGGAATCGCAAAAGAAATAGTAAAAGCTGGTTTTCTCAGCTTTTTTATCTGAAAATTTATTGAAAATTTAAGAAATGTGTTTAATACGCTTGAATAAATTATATCCATGCTGAAAAGTTAGAAACGGTTAAAAGTGTGATTTTAAGTCGAAAATCGTGAAAAATGGCAATTTTTCCACTTTTAAGCGTTCAGAACTCGTAAACAAATTAACCAATATCGGTGAAACTTTCAGCATGGATTTAATTTATTCGAGTGAATCAAATAGATTCTAAGTTATGTTGCTTCAAATAGTGTAGACACAGTTATACACAACTATACACAACTATACTGGGTTGGATACAGTGCAAGATTATTTCTAAATTCTTAACACTAGCTTTAGGGAGCACTAAAACTGACTATTTTAAATTACTTTATAAAAATAACGAGAACATGCTACCCACATTTTTAGCAATATTTGTAAAATAATATAAACCCAAAGAAATAACTTACCCTCAGGATCTTAACAGTCTTAAATTAAAAATAGAATGCATTTCTGAGATTTATATACTTCTGAGATATAAATATTTTAATAATTCACCTCATAAGACTTCGCGGAACTTCATTGGGCTTCTGTGTACAAGTGTATACATTCAACGCAGAAACTCGTCAACGATTAGGTGTACAAGCTAACAGAGGGAAGAGGCAGTGGCGATTTTGCCGGTGTTTCTCATCCCCGTCGCGCGTTTAAGCTAATCAATTAATCGGTCGATCCGCACACGTGCACGATCGCCCGGCCGATTATGGGAAGCAGCTCCCGAGTGCTAACCGCCGGTTAATTGTCGGTCCTCCACCCTTCTTAAGTGAATGTGAACCGGCAACGAATTTCGAATCTGTTTGGTGGCTATGCGCAGGGTGCGGTGGCTCTCCTTTCGACATCCACAATGAACGGTGTCGAGTGTTACGGGGATCGCTCGCTCGCCATCTGCCTCCACGGCGAACGGTGTCGGCGCGGCAGCCTAACAGGGTCATGGTGTGCGTTCGGCCGCGATGGAAAAGTTCAAGGGCTTCTTCTGCGCGGAGCTCATCGACTACCAACACGAGCAGGGGCCCCGGTTTCGACGTGTGCGCCGGGTCTTTTAAAATTGTAGGTCGATCTTGCTCGGGGTGCTAATTGGCGAAGGTTCCTAATTGGTTTTACCGGCAAGGTAATACCTTTCGTAAAAGAAACTATATTCATCCCAATCTGCATCCACTACGAATACCAAGAATACCCAAGAATACTATTAATATATAAATATTAATTTAATCCACCTATAAGTATAAATATTCGTATGAAATAATCTACAGACCGGCTACGGAAAAAGGCAAAGAAATTGTTAACGAAACTGTCATCCTCTCTCATCCACGAGAGTCCACTATACTTATCCGCATGAACGACCGTAAGCAAAAAGCAGTTTAATTGGGCAACGAACGATTACAGCAGGTTAAAAAACTGTCCCGTTGAAAAGGAAACCCGTCGACCTTCGAATCCTCGTGTCTGCCGTTCGGTGCTGCAATGGCGCTCGTCCGTCGAAGAATTGTACTGGCCGTCACGAATATCCAGTTCCACGAGTTCCCCGCGTTAAAAACGGCAAGCGAGGGGTGCGAGGAGGTCGGGCGGAGGTATGTGAGCGGATTTGGAAAGTCGAAGAAATTGGGAAAGTTGGATATTTCCAGCTTAACCTGAGTTAATTCGGAGCGGTCCCGAGCTTCTGGCCCGGTTCGGGACGATTTAAGTTAATTCTGATTTTAATTTAGTTCGAGCTTAGTTGGCGTGGCTCTTGGGTTTTGGTCGATTAATTGGACGAGGGCGCGGGGGCACGTTGTAGCCCCCGTGGAAATTTGTCGGAGTGTTTTTAAGCAAACTTGAGGGAACGTTCTGCGGTCCAGCTTTTGTAATAAAGAGAATTGCTGATCTGGATCGTTCAAGATAGATTTTATCTGCGGGGAACGGGCGGAACAACCTCGAACTTGCTAATGAGGCCGTTTCAATTCGCGATTTACAGGAATCTACTGAAGGATCCCGTTTCTCCGTCCTGCAATTCGACTTTCTGTCAGCGAATCCGCTAGAATTATTTTTTATTGTACAATCAAAGTGTGACGCACCTGCGTACAGATAATTTTTGTAGGATTTTATAGCTGATTTTCAGTTACATTCAGGAAAACCTTCTTGTAAGGTTATACTGTGTTTTCTTCGATACATGTCAACAACGCGGGTAGCGACATACATCGTGTAGGAGATACTGTTCTATGATCCGCGCTGAACGTCGCACTCAACCCTTATTATACCGTATACCCCGCGGTAGTGGGGATAGTTCTGCGACTTTTATCGAAAAGACTGTACTTCTGCTCTGTCTTTAACTGAGTATTTACCATTTCCATTTAAATTGACCTAATCGTCAAATAGTTCATAGTTGTCAAGAAATACATATCTCAAGTTAGTGGATGATTGTACTGGTATACGATAAACTGACATTTTGGGTGTAAAAATAAGGAATTCATTATTCTACAGAAACAACAACATGGTGGCCTCTACATGTTTGTACCGAAATACAATTAACATTGCAATTACTTTCACGTGGCTGTATTTGCGTACAACTTTAATGTATGGAAACAAATTAACTGTACTTTTGCTTCCTTTCTTCCAGCGCCAATTAAACATTCGTCTGTTACGTGACAAATTTACGAAATAACAATCTCATAACAGTCAAAGAATGCACGCCAGATTCTTGTGGATTAACGTTCACGATAATTAAACTGCAAATATTCCAGCGCGGCAATATCTTCATGCGAGCACAAAAGCGTACAAAATGAAATTGAAAAATAATTCTTGCGAATCCAACCGTGTATTATCAACGTTCATTTCAATATCATTACTTTTGTTCGAGAGATCAATTTTTCACAGTTGTTGTTTCGTCCTTCCTGTGAAAACATTACAACATATTCTTCGCGAATGAATGTTCCACAGATTTGAAGATTGAAGTCTTCGCAACGACACCGTAAAAATTCTAATTGATTTAAAATCAATGATACATTTCCCTCAACAGATGCAACCACTTTTATTTTGCATAAGATCCACAGTGTAATGACAAAGCGGTGTAATAACAGCAGTGATCCAGGACGACGATAGATTCGGTCCCCATGAGAAACGGGGGACTAAAAATCCCGGTCTCGGTGTACCGCGATAAGAAATCACCTAATTCCGTTCGGGACGGGACACGGTTATCTCGGGCCCGATAAATCTTCCATCAACCGGGAAGGAGGGGGGGGGGGGGGGGGGTAGCACGCAATTATAGGTCGGCCCTTGGACCACGGGCACGGAAATCATTTGCACGCGGGATCCCATTGCGTGCACGCCGCTCACGGTATTGTTCGATTGCGCTATAGCGCGGTCGCCTTTGGTGTTTATTGAAGCCAAGCCGGTATACGTATCTATATATCGGTAGCAAAGGTGTTGACCATGGTTCCCGGGGCTTTGTATTGTTTGCGGAGATCCGGCCAAATATCATTAGCAAACTTCGATCATTTCTGGTATTGTTCGACCGCGTCGTACTAATTGCACGTAAGGTATACCGACGTATTATTTGAGGAGACGCTGGAAAGGGTCGGCCACGAAAGAGATGGCCGGCGAAACGGGCGCAAAGGGCAGGGAGGCGCGAGGCGGAGGGTGGTTGCGAATATCGGTTGCAAACTTCCGGGCCGCGCGCAACCGTCCACGCCCGGAAAATTAGAGGAACGGGTTCCATCGTTCCCATTCAAATGTAAATGCCTGTTAACGTTTGCTGTCAGGCTCGCTTCTCGTTCCATTAATCGACTCGGTTGCATTAAAACCAAAATTCCAGCTCGCTCCGCGTCCTCCTATTGTTTAATTAAACCGATTAAAAATTGTACGTACTCCACCGATCGTCCGGCGGCACCACCCCGACGATCATAATGTTTATACGATGCATTGTTCCGCATGATCGGCACGAGCCCGAACCGAACCGATGTCGCGCTCTGCTCGCCAGCCACTGTCGGCAAGTTCTCGCCGGTTTCCCAGTGAAAACGGAGCCGAAGGGAAAAGACGTTTATTGGTTTAGCGTTCCGTGTTGGAATTTTCATTGTTGTCCGCGCGGCCCGTCGTTGTTTTCTTGGTAGCTTTGCCGGCCCTGTCTCTGTAAAGTCGCTTTGTTGCCGCGAGTCCTTTTGTTTTTCAGCCTCGCGTCTGATTCTTTAGGCGGCTCGACTGTAATAAAGCTTTTTTTTTTATACGAAACGTTCACGGTGGAAACGAATTCACTTTGAGCGGGGGTGATCGGTCTTGCAACGTTCACGTTTCCATGGAGATCTGTTTTGGACTTCGATTTTTATCCGGCCGCGGAATTTCAAACAATTTTGTACTTTTAGTGGAGGGTTCGGAAGAATTAAATCGATTTAAATTTTATATAACTTGTCTCCATTTTACTTATCAATAGCACAAATTGTAATGTCACTTGTGAATGTAATCAATTCAACGCAAGATTCTCTAATAGAATGTTTAATCGCTGTTTGATACATTTTCGAGGTCTAATATTTTTCTAAACAATATTTCTTGACTAATTTTTCTTTTGTTCTAGTAATTTTCATACATCGTATAGCGTAATCGATTAAATTTACACAATAATTTAAAAGATTGAATTTCTACGTCCCTTTGTCATTTCTACTCAATTCACGTATACTTTTTGATTTTCGGCAAATGCATTGAACAAGGTAACGTGATCGGTAAGACACAGCGTTGGCTCAAAATTGATTTCCGCCGGCAAACGATGAAACGCGGCAGTACATTATATTTCACTGGAGTCGATAATTGACAAAATTTCGAAAATGTTGGTGCCGTGGTAATGCGCGCACGTTCCCGGTCGGCTAATTGGTTTCGAAATATTCGATTCTTTAATTCCCGCGAACGAGTACGAACGACGGGGGCCCGATAATTGCACGTCCGCGTAAATACTCGTAAAAACTCGTGCAAATACTAAATACTGATTCCGGACGGTCGAAATTGTCCCTTCGCATCGGAATATGGTATCCGGCGGTGTTAAGGGCGGACGCTCGAAAATGGCAACACATTTCATATCGGAACGCGCGGGCTGCTATCGCGCGTCAGCCATTTTTCCCTGTTCCGTTTCGCTCATATTCGGCGGATGTATGCGCGAGAATTTCGCGAGCCGCGGAGCCGGAGCGCATCCCGCGAAAATTGGATACACGCGGCGCGGGTTCGGGCTAAGAACGCGCAACCCGTGAACGCCCGACGGAAGTATGAAAAATCCGGTTATTATGGACCCGAAACGGCCATATTGGGACCGGGTAATAATGTGGCGGGCTTGGAGCAGCGAATAAATAAGAAACGAAGCTCCTGTTAGAAATGAGCCCTTAAAAAGTTTCTTCGTTCAGCGCTCCACGGGCAAACGAGGCCATCAAAAGCCACGAAAATGAGAAGGAAAAAAATTTTCTTCCATCCCCCCCGCCCCCTTTATTTATTCCATTAAACAGAGATCGCGGAAAATTCAATATTTAATATGAAACACTCAAGCTCGCTCGCGGGAAATCGCCATGAGAGTTTCTCTGTTAGGCTTATTGTTAGTTACGATGTTGAGTATTCCTACCTTGGAACGCGGTTATCTTTGCAACAACAGTCGAAGAACATTTAATTATTTACGAGGGAATTACTCGGGGGATCTTGCCGTAACTTTCGTGTACTCGTGTAATTTTTCATTTCTTCGTCGATTTTTCGCTCCGTTTCAATTATTTTCGAAGTGATCTGTAGCTCCCATCGTTTTTTATGTGGTGTGACAGTTTTTACACGTGTCTTCTGTTAATATGAAATTTCACGTGACATACAGAGAGAAGCATTGAACTGCAACACAGATATTTCACTCTTGTAAAATACAAATAATAGTATTTGATGAACATTACCATAGGTGTACGACGAAAAGAATTTTAAATGTTAATTTACAGTGACATTCCTACACGTCCATCCGTACTACTTCCAGCTCATATTCCCGGGGGTATAATATGCAAAACGCAATCTCATTATCATTATCAGGGCTGAGTAATTGCTTCTAATACTTTCACGAGACATCGATCACGTATCCACCGCTTGCGATGCATTAGCGAGACCATTCGACAGCGCGATTCCTGTTGCATCATTGACACACGCTTACCAGGCAATTTTTCCTGCATTTAATGGATATGATCGGCAATCGTCGCCGCTATACCGATCGGATCACAGTGATTGCGCCTCGGACGCAAGAAATAATGATTCCGCCGGCGCGATCCGTACTCGTCCCGATGTCCGGCGGAAACAAAACGATAGAAATTCGTCCGCGGCCAACGTCTGTCCCACAAATCGTCCAAAAGAACAGTTCCCGGGGCTCGCGAGGCCGGTGCGTTGGTACTCGGAAACGCAGAAAAATCCGCGCGGCGCGGCTTGTTAAGGCACGGGATTAATTGCGCCGCGTTCGTGCACGGGACCGCCATTCGTCGCGCGACAGAGAATAATTCCGGCCGTCTATCCGACTATGCAAATCGTGGCCGGGCAAAACTGTTCGAAAGTAATCTGCCAATAAGAACAACAGCGCGAAACGCGGATATCGAGAACACGCCAACCGCGAGCGCCCGACAATTTGCATTCCTGATGCCTGATATACACCAGCGAACCGCGCCGTTCAACTATGCGCGGATTTTTCAACAAAGTCTTCGGTTCTGGCGATTCGGCCTCGCAAGATTCAGGAAAGCTGTTCGCTCGAGAGTAGGCTCCTTTTCTCGCACCGGTTGCAAGAAATGGGAATAAAAAGTTTTTCCTCATTTCGATCGAAGAATTTGGACATAATTGGAACAGTGGAAAGATCAGAAGAATGTACCATCGCCGACTAATTAAAATTGCTCGAAACAAATCTGTTGACAATTTTTCTCTCGCGTAAAAATCCATATTCGCCATTTTTGTCATCAATGCGTACGTTCTGTAGTTGTTATGTTCAATTTTGACACCCTTTAACAGTAATTTTTCCGATTTGGTTCGGTCAAGAGCCCGATGGTACGGACAGAACAAACTTTTCGCTTGCGATCGTTTACAAATTTATGCAACCGTTTTTGCGGCAAGTTTACCGAGTTAACAAGCATATTTGTTACCGCGGGCTCGCGGACATCTGATTCAGTACTGTTCTGACCTACATACGGGACAATGAACTCGTTCCGGTCGTTAACTCTCGTATAATTAATGAAAATCTGGTTATTACCGAGGCGATGTTCATTCGATTAACTTTTGGCTCTATAACTATCAGCCGTGTCTTTGATGTCTGGGTATCAGCTCGTCGAATAATGTCATTCCTTTGAGAATAAGAAGCACTTTATTGCTGCCCTTTCCCGCGACGAAACTCTCCTCGAGATTAAGACCATGAGCTCTTTAATAATAGGATTGTCAGGGCAGTTTCGAGGGGAACTCGAACGCGCAACATTGCACACCGAGTGCTAAACAACTTTAACGATTTGCCAACAAATCGAATAAACGCGAAACTAAAAATGTACAATTTTATTCCTTTATAAGTTATTGTCGCTACATTATTCCCAATTAAGATTTTTCATTTGGTTCCTGCTTTCTGCAAGACACTTTTACCCGGCTAAAAGTCCATGGTCTACCGACAACATTTATCGCGGGGAGAATATTACAGGAAATGTCCATAATTCATAATCGAAGCATTATTGCAGTCTCGTTAAACACAAGATAGAAACGTAAACATTGTGTTGCAATATTGCGCGCTTACAGCCGGTCCGATGCGCAAACTTAAGCGGGCCAAACGAGTTATTCTGTGGAATTCAATAAAATTCCTAACGCGGTGAACGCCGCGAGAGGCTATTTCTCGCGATGAATGATGAAAATGTTCCATCTACGAATCAGAAGATGCCAAGCATCGTAATTCCTAGCATAAAAATTTTACGCCCGTATGCGGTCGGGGTTAATTCAATTTCTCGCGCGCCCGTCCCGATAAGGTGACGCGAATGAAATAAAATTAGCTATTAATCAGATTCCGCGAAAACCCGCTGTCCTCCGCGTCGTTTCCCGGTTTCTATCTGTGAAGCGGGCGAAACGTGGTTCGTGCAGCCGTTGCGATTTATCTCCGCAACTTCAGGCCGCTGCAATTACGAACGGACGCGGAACCGCGTATTTATCAATTCATTGCGGATTTGCGGCTGAACTAGCCCTGTGAACTTACGTAGACGTTCAAACGACAGCCTTGGATGCTCAACGTTGATCCGTTTCCGCTTAGCGCTAGGTTTGCGGAGCACTAAAAATTACTATTATTTCATCAAAATAACAAGAATCTATCTATAGAAATTTTTAGCTATTCTACTCTATTCTGTTGGCTATTTTTCTGAATTTGGTGAATCATTTCTCATGGATGCATCTTTGCGATCTCGGTAGTTGTAAATCAAAAATATTAGAACCCGCCATTTTGACAGGTCCTGTGATCCTAGTGTTGACGATGATAGTCATAGGAATAGAACTTTGGAGAATGTAATTGGAAAGCTATATTTTTAAAATGTGTGGCAAAATGAATTCCAAGCGGTGGGCAAATTTTTAATATCAGAAAGGGGTTCCTAATATTATTATTTAAGTTCGTCCCTCTATGGAAGACTGCACCCTTCTACTCCCGATACGTCTGTATCCGACTTTTCCCCCAGCCACTTTGGCACTCTGTCACGCGTTTCGTCGCAATTTCCGTTCCCATCTATCTCAGGTATTCCCAATTTTTCCGCGACTTGTCTCGTATTTCCTTCTGTCTGAAAATCCAATTTGATACGTCCACTATCTAGAAATCCGATTTCACGCATTCACCGACTGAAACTAAATGTGCCAGCTTCCCCTACCCCCTCTCTCCCTCTCCCTCCTTCTCTACCCCCACGACCTTCCCTCTCACCCCTTCCACTATCTGTCGTCTGCAGTTCTACGATAGAATAAAAAACGGATAACTAATCCTTACTTTCTTTCAAACGTATCAAATCATCCGGCTTATCGTCTATTAGTTGCAAAAGGTAAAAGCCTTTTCCTACTAGGGGTTGATGGACGTCTTTACATGAAAGACGTGGATTTATAGATTTTCATCGCATTGTTGAAGTGTGCCGGTTGTCAGGTTCGTGTGAACTATAAATTTCGATGAAATATGAAGCTTTGTTTCGTTTTTGATTTACCGAAATCAACGGCAGAGAGAACGAAAATTTGCTTGATTTTCGTTTCTTTAAATTATCGGATAGAAGTGTACATTTAAACGGGAACAAACCGGAATAGCAGGTAACAGAAATTTCGAAGGTTAAAAATAGGAAACGGTACATAGCAGAGCACGGGGAATGGGTGGAAACAACGGACGGTAAACATCGTAAGGGGTAGAACCTGTAAATAGCAAAACCGTCGAAGTGAAAAAACATCAAATGGTGGAAACGGCAAACAGTGAAACAAAAAATCGGCAAACAGTAACTGGTTAAAATCGCGAACGTTACGAACGGAAAATGATGAAATTGTTGAAAGTGTAAAAACCCGGAAATGGTAAAAATGATAAGGTGCGAATGTCTCGAACGGCAACTAGTAGTAATTTCGAATGGCGCATCCTGAACATCGCGAAGCGTAAACATCAACAAACGTTGAACAATAAAAATCGTCGGCGATACGATCCGTAATGGCTAAAGGGTGCAAACGCGCAAAATGGTATGAACGGTAAAGCGTAAAACCGCAAAACAACAGACAGTGAAAATAGGAAAGATGTAAAATCAACAAACCGAACGAACGCTGAAAATTGTAAAGGCTAAGAACTGTGAATAATAAAACCGTCGAAGGATGAATACCCGAAATGGTAAAAATGTCGAAGCATAAACCCAGAAGACCAGCAAATGGCAGGAACAGCGGAGGCATAAAATCAACAAACGGTGAATGCTAAAAACGGCAAAGGGCATGAACGGTAAATGATAAAACCGTCCAAGTGTAAAAATCGCGAATGGTAAAGATAGCGAATGGCGAACGTCGGAGGTGGTAAAAACGGGGTGGAACGGGGTGGCCGCGGGGATAGTACACGCCTAAGACCGGTGTTCGTCGCCGGGAGGAAAGCAGTGGCGCGTTGGTATCGTAAATCCGGATTCTACAGCTGTCCCTAACAACCTCTTTCCACGCCTTGACTCCGGTCCATCAAACCGGATCGGTGTGCTCGTGGGCCGCTATGTGTCACCGGGGATCTTGTTTGAAAAAGTTGAGGAGGCGGTGACGCGCGTCGCCGGGCAACTTCCTCCGGGCCGAGGCGTCGCGTCCCGTCGCGGCGCTTCGCAGCGCACGGATCAAGGCGTCGTCGTTTATCATATTGCCGCGATCGCTTCGGATCGCGTTTTCACGCGACGTTGCTCGGGATTATTCAATCTGGCCGAATGTCCGCGCACCCAGCGACACAGGAAGGGCTTTCGAGGAATTGAAAGCTTTCAGAAAGGTGGAACGAGAGATCCGGCCCGAGATTCGCTATCGGGGGATTCACTGGCAGAATGAAATCCGAATTCGGTGCCCGGGGTTCGACGTGCAAGGAACGCTTCTCTCTCTTTTTTTCCTTCCTTCTCCCTCTCTCTCTCTCTCTCTCTCTCTCTTCCTCCCTCCCTTTTTTTATTTTATTCGACGCACTGTCACGACGCGAGCTCCGCGCGATAGCTTTCGCGAGCACCGGACGGAAATAAATGGAAATGTAATTTATTCGGTTCACCGAATAATGGACAACGATTCGTACCGCTCTCTTGGAGGACCGTTGCTATAATTGCGACAAATAAAATTCAGTTTAATTACCCTGGCTGTTTGTTGGGGAATGTTACAAACGGAAACAGCTATTTTAATCAGGAAACTAGAGATACGTTAGTTAACAATCAGGATCAAACAACACAAATTGTCCAAGACAATCGCAAGAAACAGAAGTGAAATGAAAGGACATTGATTCTTGGGATAACAACATCATTCGGTTCTGCTAATGTCTTTACAATTTTTGACCAATCAATTAATCATTTGACCATTTTTGTCATAAATGCACAAAATCCGTTGTCTGATAATGACACTATCACGGACCATATGATTTTTCCTCTATGCTGTTAAGAATTCAGCCATCATGTAGTCCCTAATAACTAGTCAATTTAAATTTTCTAAAGCTGCAAAGAAGTTTATTCCTTTCATTAACAATCGTAGTAAGCTGGGAATAATGTAACGGTATACTGAAACTCTGTAAATATTTCTACAGTTTCGTATTTGATCTACTCATTTTTTGTCATAATATATGTCTATAAAGGACCGGGAAAAAGTTGTTCTTTTTAACGAGGACCGGTGAAACGTCTCAGCATCTTTCGATGAATTTCGGCAGCAAAAGAATCGCGCGACATCTAATCACATATGCACTATACGCCTAAAGTTATGAAACTTAATGTTTTAATTCATAATTTTTTGAATTACCGACTTCTCTCTCGTACGATCGTGCTGGGTCAGCGGCAGGAAGTCAGTCCGAAAAATGGGCTTGCCCGATCCATCACTGGGGTGGTTAAAAAATTCGCCGATCAAATTTATCCAGGCGAAACGAAGCGATTTAGGGAACCGGGTCCAATATTTACTGGGGTCCAGTGTCAATATCGTTCCAGTTATTACCGACGCTGTAGCGGCGAGAAGCGGAAGCAGAAGAAGAAGCGGAGGACTCGCGGGTGTTGGGGACGCGACGGTGATAAACAGCGGTTCGGGCTGGTCGGTCCGTGGCGGGTCGCGGCGGGTCGGGGGCGGGTACGGAGGCAGCCGGGACAAAAAGAGGAAGGAAATGAACGCCTTGAATCGCAGGATGTGAACAGGCGAGCCCCGGAGAGCGCGAATGAGCGCGTAAGGATCGTGGGACCGCGATTGTTCGGTCGCGGAAATGACGGGCCTCTAATAACACCCGGTTACTGTTTGCCGCCGCGCCGGTGTCTCGGCTGCTCGCGGAATTACTTTTTCGCGATGACGCCGCGCCGACGTAATTGCGCGGCGAGACCGCAAGGAGCCGTCGCGTCGACGAAGAATGAATTCCTCGACGGCGAGGTGTGTGCCGATTCGAGAAGAGTCGATGCATCGACCGCGAAAATCCGCGAGGCCTTGCGAGCTGGTTTACCTGTCCGCAAAATGGCTGCCATCGCGCGCCGCCGGCGTATGGCTCGCAGCTCTGAAAGCTCTTGCGGTTAGGTCTGGGTGCTTATCAACTGAAAACTGGCAGCTCGATCGACAACCTGCATTGAAATATTGAACATCTGATAATCCCCGATCCTTGAAGCTGCGTCGACTGCCGAAGGAAATTGGAGAGAACGTACTCGAGACGCGGGGATGCGCGGTCATCTGACTCAGTGGATCTCAATGTGATGATTTTTGGATTGGGTTTTGCAGACCTGCCCGTTTCACCTGGAAAAATGTGAAAAATTTTAAGACGATTCAATGGAATCTGCTTCTATTTTGTTCCCGTTTTTCTACTGTAATTATCAAGTCTACAAGCGTAGGGTTTTATGAAATATAATTTATCATTAAAGGAGAAATACTGTGCTGGCGTATGGACGTTGTTTGACGTCCATCAGATGCCTCGATTATACATTAACTATTTCAGTTGCTTGGGAGAGATAGAGCACATAGATAACATAGAAAATGAGGATTATTTTTAAAATGATAGAACACTCGCGAATCAGTTTCTGCATGTAATACAATTTTGTAAGAGCTTACAACTTACTAACTATACAAGAAATGTGCAATTTCTAAGGAGTATCTCAAGGACAAAAGTTTGAGCACCACTGATATAATTGATACAATATGTGAGCCTTTGAAACACACATTACATTTTATACTTGTCAACTACGATTGATAGCTGTTCCTTGAAAAAATTTATATTACAGAGATTTAAATTAGTGGAATCGTCACTGTTTAATTAGCAGAGGAAGTGTGTACCAACTGAGAAAGCTTTAGCTCTGCAATATTCAACAAAAATGTCTTATAACGATAACAAAAATGTATTAAAATTTAGATTATCTTCATTTCAGTAATTGTGAGACGAAGAATTAGAAATATTTGAAACATTGAAATTTGAGATTCTTATCTATCGCCTATTACCTAGTAGCTAATTATGCAATGTGTTCGGGATTGTTCTAATCACAGCGGACCATTGTCATACTTTATAGTCTTTTCCTGGAAAGTCTAGATCCGTTCTGAGCCACTTCATTACGAGCTGACGTTCGAATGCTCCATAGAATACGAGCTTGTACATTCTAATAATTATGTCGATCGAACTTTCGGGATACTTCGCCCGGTTGTCGGAGTTGCTAATATATTCTTTTCTTTTTGCAGGTACGTACGAGTTCCCGAACGGCATTCGGACCAGCCAGTACCTACGGGAGGGCTCCGCGATGCGATTCAACAATTCGACAATGGCCACGAAACTTTGATCATAACCCATAACCGTACGTAACAGGAACCTCGAAAACGAACCTCTTCGCAAAAATTGCCCGGTCGTCGCAGAATCCGCAATTTAACGCGCCATTTCCGAAATATCGCGGAAACTCAATAGTCCGAAATTTTTCGAAGGAAACTTGACCGTCGCCCCCTCCCCCCACCCCGGGCCCGCGAACTTCTCCGACTGAATTTCGAAAATTGACGGGCTCGGAGCTCGGTTTCATTATCGGTTTATCGTTCTATGTTTTCGGCCTTTCTACTTTCATCCGTTCCATAACTTGCGCGATTATGTTTATTGAAAAAGCAGTATCGCTGCTCCATATCTGGGAGCTTGGGATAACGATAGAACTATGATTTGCGAGAGCAGTGGGACAGCCGAACGAGGATGTTATAATTTCTTTTCCTCTTAATGCTCATTGCTTTTAACGTCTATGCTTTTAGCTGTTAAAATTGACGGCTACGTTCTGCTTCATTAAGCCGTCAATTAAGATAAACCAACTTCGACTATTTGAAGCGTCAAACAAATTCTACACTTCACCGAAAAAAATCAATGATAACAGGTATCGCGTAGAACTCGTTCCCTCCAAGTATCTCCATATGATGTAATTAACCCTTCGCCGGATAATTTCTGTCGTCATCCGCACTCATCAGAGCCGCTTTATAGAACTATAAATAATTCTTCATTTGTTCCTTTCGTCAACCTCTTCACCGTCAGCGGCACGGCGCATAAACACGACTATGATCGCTGTAAACTAGTTTGTGCTATTATATTTGAATCGTTAGCCTGAATAGCGCAACAGGAATTCGTTGCGAGTCTACACGCTCACTGCGAAGGTTAAGTATCGATAAAAGGAGCATAAGCGATCGACTGGAACTTTTCCCCGAAGGCTACTAATTAGCTTAACCTTTATCGGGAGATATTTAGTTCCGGAACGTTCGATGCAATTTCTTTCCTTCTGACGTTAACTCACTCGTTCCGGAGACGTTAAAGAAGATATAAATATCTTTTAATTATTCACGCCGTACCTACCGCGCCTTAAAAGCATCTGATACATCTGTTGTTTTATAAAAATGATGGGATTGAATTTATTTCAATTTTGTGTCGCTTGTATTACAATACATTATAATACACGAAAGCATCTTTATAATTTCACTGATTGTAAAAGAAAAAATCTAGAACCGGTCGTTTTGGCCGACGGTGGTAGGTTCGGTGTTAAAGTTTAAAGCACGTTTCACGCTATTAAGCTGTTATGAAAAGTAAGGAACGTACAATAGGAATAAATCCGTTCGCTGCACCACCATAGGGTGCGACCCGTAAATTCGGTCAGAAATCTTCGTCGTGAGGGTGACACCGGGTCATAATGCAAAGGGTTTGCGAGAAAGGAAAAAAGGAAGAAACGGTGGTCGGAGGGCACAATGGGCGCAGCATCAAAATGCTCGGAGCCTTGGAGGCGACGTCTTGAATCCCGGGGATATTAATTGCCGTCCACGTGTACCGTGCGACAACAAATCCGCGCGTATTTCCGCGCCGGACGGTAACAATGGGCGTCGGGATCCCGGTGTCCCGGTCGATTGTCCCCCGAAACCGGAAGCCCGGGGTGATGCATAGTTGAAAACCAGTCCGGGTTGCGTCGTTGACGAACGTTCTTACCTCGGCGTTTAGCCCCGCGCGACTTTAACGCGAACCGTTTTTGTCGTCGTCGCTGCTGCCGCTGCCGTTGCGAACGATGACGCAAACGATCGAAAGCGGAACACGGACCGAGCCCGGTTTGCGATCGGAATCGGGTCGAGCCCGTTCCCAGTGCCGGATACTGCGCGGCAGTCGACCAAAACAATGTCCGGCCGAGAGTTTTCCGATTGCCGGTGAACGCGAAAAGTCGCGCGATCGTTTGACGTCAATTGAGCCGAAAGGGGACAGCGCGACTGCGAATGATTAATCGATGAGCGCCGGTCACGCGTTGGGAATGACAGCGACGCTCGGTCGAATCAATGTCACTCGATTTTCCGAATTTTCCCGATCGGCCGTCGCGTCGGCTTTGTCTCAGATATATTTTCGCCGCCTCTCGCGACTCCGGTCGGGCGTCGAAATAAACAGCTATTGCCATTTTATTCCGAAAATATCGGTGGACATTTATAGCCTGCCTCGGCTAATTAGTTGTCACAGTCGATCGCTGTCCCTCAACTTTTCGAATTTCGTGATCGGATGTCGCGGTTCTGGCGATTTGTTCCGGCATCGAAAGAAACAGTTCTTAATTCTCTTTAACAAGTTAATACATACAGTAGCTTACGAAAGTATTCGAACGCTTCCAATCTACATCGTTAACAAATAAAATACACTCGTTAGGTTTAAGTTTTCAAAATAAGATTGTAAGTAAAGACACATAGGAGTCTTGAGAATGTATAAGTAAAATTACAAAAAAATCTGACAACACATACAGGATTCACAGGGCATTGAGTATAAACATACCGTTTACGGACGTCACAAAAGTATTCGAACGCGTAGACAAGAAGCGTATTTCTAGTGATTGAAATGTAAACATTACACTTTAGTTGATTCCGAGACATCGTGTGGTTCATACAGATTTCCTAGAGTATAATCTTTCATAGTTATTCTAATCATGAGCACGAAAAAATCAGAAACCAGTAAATGTGAACGTGAATTAATATTGTAGTTGCATAATGAAAATAAATCTTATCTTCAAATTGCCAAATTATTAAATCGAAGTAAATCTACGATACATGATATAGTAAAAAAGTCGAAAACTGAAGGTAATATTACAAACAAGAAGCGTACAGGACGTCCAAAGAAGTTAACGCCCAGAGAGGAGAAAATGATTATACGTGAAATTAAGAAAAATCCAAGCACATCTGCACCAAAACTTGTGGGGATTGTTGCAAATAATTTTGGGAAAGATGTATATCCCGAACTGTGTTGTAGGGTTCTGCGGAGTAATGATTACCATGGAAGAATACCACGAAAAAAGCCATATATCAGTAAAATTAATGAAAAGAAAAGACTAACGTTTGCAAAAATGTATATTGATAAGGATATTTCATTTTGGAATAATGTTATTTTCTCGGATGAAAGTAAGTTTAATATTTTCGGTTCGGATGGACAGCATTATGTGTGGCGAAAGTGCAACACAGCTATTGCAAATACAGAATATGATTCCAACTGTGAAACACGGAGGTGGCTCAGTGATGGTATGGGGGGTGTATGGCGGCGAATGGAACGGGAAATCTTGTTTTTATTGACGGAATTATGGATAAGTACAAATATCTGAATATTTTGAAACAAAATTTGAAACAAAGTGCAATTAAATTGAACCTATTGGATGATTTCTACTTCCACCAGGACAACGATCCTAAACATACAGCTGGGATTGCAAAGGAATGGATCATATGTAATACCCCGCATACACTACAAACTCCTCCGCAAAGCCCTGACATAAATCCTATAGAACATTTATGGGCCGAAATTGCAAGAAAACTTATGAATTTTGACATAACGTCCAAGAAAGTGTTAAAAACCAAAATAATAGAAATATGGAATTCCATTGAAAAAAAGACAACGGAAAAACTGGTATATAGTATGGAAAGCCGGCTAAGACACGTTATTGATGCCAAAGGAGGACCAACCAGATATTAACATCAAACAATTCGTTCAGATTTATTCGTACGTTCGAATACTTTTGTGACATCCGAAAACGGTATGTTTATACTCAATGCCTTGTGAATCCCGTATGTGCTGTCAGATTTTTTTGTAATTTTACTTACACATTCTCAAGACTCTTATGTGTCTTTATTTACAATCTTATTTTGAAAACTTAAACCCAACGGGTGTATTTTATTTGTTAACGATGTAGATTGGAAGCGTTCGAATACTTTCGTGAGCTACTGTATATTATTGTCAGAGATTCTTACAAAATCAGAGTAATTTAATTGATGAAAGCGAAACTAGAAATTTTCAATGTATTATAGAGCATGCTGCTTTAACATTTTTCGATATATCACAACAAAAATGAATGTCGATACCTAGTCAAAAATTACTGACAGTCATATGTGACTGACATGGTGGTTAACGTGTTAATATTATTATTTATTTACTACTTTGAACTTTATTTATAGGTTATGTCAGCTAATTGGGCTACACAATAACAATACTTCGCCGCTACAGAGAATGTATATTGCCAGCTCGGTGGTCTAATAACAACTCGTTGCATACAAACGATGGCGCAAGACGTCGTTTCGAGTCGATCGCGGCCATCATGTAAAATTGTTCCGATCGCGTGGCGGGATCACTGAAAAATCGCAATTTCCCCATTCGGAACAATACACCGGGGAAACGATCTCCAGGCAGAAATAAAACTTCTTCGCTCTCCATCATTCGGAAGAAAAACATCGCAGCGGAAGTAATTACAAGTTCGAGGAATTTAATTTAGTCGACGTTTCACGTGCGCGTCGGTTTTCCGTTGCGGTGTGCAGCTCTCGGAGCACGAGCGCGCGCGCGCACAAGCTGCGAGCGTAACTGCAACTTTCGTGGTGTACGTGACACAATGACGACAAAGTCCCGAAACGAGCACAAGCAGTTCGCAAACGAGGAACGCTTGTCCCGCCGCCGCGGTGTTTGTTATTCTTCATTGCATCCCCCCGTCGCCGCCGCCGCCGTTATTCTATGCATAATAACAGAGCTCGGTTACGTTTCTTCTCCGGCCGCGATCGAACCTAATTAGAAAACTGAACAATGCGATTACCGAGCGAGAAAGAGGCTCGAAAGCGTGCGTAAAATTAAAGAGGAACTTTCCGTTAACGTCACGGATGAAACGAGCTGGAAACTTCGTAACGCCGGGCACCGTGATGAGAAAATATCCACAAGCTCGGAAATAATTGCTTTAAAAGGCTCTTCTTTGTTCCGGCCACAGTTCCGGCTCTTCTTCTCCGTTTTAGGCGAAATATTTCTTCGTGTCGGGCAGCTGCTGGCGGTGACCGGGTCCGTTTTGATCCACGAGCATTATTCCAAAATATTCGTCAGAAATTCACATCACCATCGTGTCCATTTTCACGATCAAACACCTCATAAAATCCACCTGGAAAGTGTAACAGAAAATCGCACAGAAATCGATTAATATTTGATTTTTCGAGGGTAGAAAAATTGAAAAATATTCTTGAAACACGAACAAAAATGTACACAAAATCCTGTCACAGATGGTCTCATAGTTTTATTATAAATAAACCGAAAGTGTGTGGATGTGGTTGAAAGTTCATTTTCGATATGGAATAATTTTCTGTTTTCTACTAGTTCGGAGGATTCGGGGCACAAAGATGATCTGGCTACATTACGCATTTATGAAATATATGAGGGCCTTTGGGCCCTCGGGTCTCTGTAATTTCTGTTAATAATTATGCGGTAAATCCTAGTTAATTGCGTAGTAAATCCTGACCCGGGTATAGTCAAGACCATTAACGAAGAGATCAAATTTTACACGACAATTCCGGATGTGATGATAAAGACACGAAACGGGAGACTTGCTAATTATATCGCTAATATACGCGCCGGTTGCTTTGTCATCTAGAAACAGGGAATCAGGAACGTACACCGCATATTACACGTTAGAGTCATATATTCAAATAATAATAATAATCGTTATTTTGATATGAATTATTTCGTAAAAGTTCGATAATCTCCGTCAAGCTTGAATTCACGCTTACGAAATTTTAACGTTCATTATTATACCGCTACGTTCCGAAATAACAATTTCATTAATACGGAATTAATTATTCCGTAAGAATTCGAAAACCGCAAACTGGAATTAACGTTGATAAAATTGAAATCATACCGGGCAGATGAAAAGGAGACTGAATTGTATGTACGTAACTGCGTCGAAATAAACCAAACTGTATTGAATATTTAACGGCGACTTCGTCAGACGTTTCGAAGGAGAGCCATTTAAATTTCATAGTTTCGCCGAAATTCACAAATATCTATTAATCATTACTGACCGGCAGATCAATATTATCAAGTTATTAATGCTTCACCGACCGGGAGTTTATTAATAGGATTTCCATAAATTTCGGTGTACCAGAAGAAAGATTTCTCGTACACGCGTTAAAATATTCATCAACTATCAAATTTGTACACCATAATTTTAACACTCAAATTTCCATAATTTCTTATACAATAATTCACTTTAATCGTCTCTGGAATATTCGTGCGTGATAATCCCGAACGAAATGATTAAATTCTATTACTTGTTGGTTCACGATCGAATTTACCGTTAAAACATCCTTGGCCTCGTAAACTTGAAAACATTATAATCGCTGACAGGTACATAAAACGTGCACAACTTCATCGAACGAATCGATTGCGGCAACACGCCGAATTATATTCCGCCGATGTTCACGCAGAATATAATACCGCCAATAAAAGCCAGAGAAGAAGCAACGAAAAACCGTTCCGTTATTCATTTTGCATGTCCGTCGGAATACTGCCGACGTATTTAAAATTCTATAAACGCGATACCAATTGACGACGCGCGTTGCCCGCGAAAAACACGCAATTTCGGCGCACGGGGGGTGGTTGTCGTAAAATTTGAAACACGGACAACATTTCGCCGGAAAATTGATATTCAAGGGCGAAGCGTGAAGCTTCATCGTGCAAGCTTCGACGCCGCAAATTCATTTCGCGCTGTTTATCGGATCCGAAATTTCGGTAATGTGTCATGATAGGTGGTTCGATAAACCAGTCGTTTCGCCGCGCATTCGACACGGAGAGCCGGCTGTTTATTTATACAGATTTACGAAGAGAGCCCGGAGTGCGACGAACAGGGTAAACGTCCGATTCCGCCGGCTGTCCTTCTTAATACGGCTTCCGGCTGATTTAGTTATCCAGCCGATAAAATCGTAGCCGGAATACCGGCGAATCCTCCTCGTTGCGACGTCACGAAAGATTTAAGACCGCCCCCACCCCCGTGCATATCCCATTCTCTTTTCTCCGGCGGCGAGGCCAACTTGTACCCGGTAAAACCGTCGGCTTTTCGAAACTAATCGCGGATACGACCGTATCCGGTGCTCCCATAATTTCCCTCTCGTTTTGTATTTTTGGGCGTCGCCGCTCCACGCGAGAACGCAGGCGAAACGTGCGTTTTCTGACAAACTGTTACCGTATGCGAAAGTCGAACGTTATCGGAATTTCCACGGTGTAGAATGTTGCCCGGTCAATTACTATAGTTTCACTTTTTAGCGTCGTCGTTCGACGCCCGAATCTCGACGTTCGAATGCTATCGAAATCTCCGAGATGCAGAAGCGATACAGGAGCGATTAGCACGAGCAAATATGGTTCAACTATGGTGAAGTAATTTTAAATGAAGATCCGATTACGATTAAATTGATTGCTGATACGCACAGATTAGAACTGCCTATTAAATGTACAAGTCTTATAAAAAGGACACTGAACGCTGAATGTTCCTGTTCGTGGAGGATAGATTCGTTAACGAGGGTTGTAAAAACGACACTGAAATATTAACGTTAAACGTTTCTGCAGGATAGATTCTAGATTATGACCGGACGTTAAAGTGGAAACGGTAATTGTTCGTGTTTACGACAGTAAGATTCGTTTAAAATTGTGACGAAACGACATTTTGCAATGTCAACGGTACACAGGTGACAAACAGGTTCGTCGCTGTGTCTTATAAACATACGCTCAAGTATCATCGTCAAATACACCCGTTTATGACGGACAGATTCGTCGATAATTTTTAAAAAGAAACATTAAAGTGCGAACGGTAATCGTTACCGTCTCTGACAAAAACGCGGCCGTCTTGCACGACGGACGGATTGAAAATTAAAGACGAATACGAAATTCATGGGAGTTAATAAACATTTGGCTTTTGCCGCGCGGCAAAGTTAATTAATTTCCATAGTTCCGACAAAGTAATTAACAGTAATGAATTATGCAGACGTTCGCGATAAGCGAAATATACAGGTACGTATTCCTTTAATTAAACTGTTATGCTCGTTTGGGAAATCTGGCCGGTGTTTGCGGTAACAGACGAGAGCACGCGCGAGCTTTACTGCTGTTACAGATGTTGAATGCCGTTCTATGAATTTTACAATAATTTCATTGCCCGGGGAAGACGTAGACAATCCATCCTACGGAACCCCATCAACCGAGGTTACCCTGGGCATGCGAAATGTGCATCAGTTGATGCAAATATCTCCGCGGGATCGGCATAACTTCAAATAACTTCGAGCTGTGTAAACGGACGTCTAATGACCCGCTATTCGTAAAACCGTCTGTACATTGTGAATTCAATCGATGTCCACAATAAAAAAAATATATACACTTGTAACGGTGTACAAGAAATTGCATCCTATGTATAAGATTGTCTAATCAAAAGATTTTTTGAATAAAATATCCCATGGTCGGATCTGTTGTAGTGTAAATATTAGACCAAGAATTTGTATGCCAGATGAAAATATTAAATACAAAAGTTTTTCTTCTCTTAGTCATTTTAACAAGTCGAAAATATCGTAACAGCAGTTGAATAAATATTGTTAAAGAACGGGATACTATACGTACTATTAAGAAAAAGACATTTAATAGATTGGATAGTATTTTCTCATATTTTTGGAGAGTATTATTTCTGGTCGGGTTTTACGTATTCGCGACAGGAATAAAGGAAACACGAAGCAGCGAAAGTAAGGGAAATTAGGGGAGAAACGAGTGGGAAATAAACCTGCAAATATATCGGAAGAATTCAATTATTTTCGACTTGTTAAAATTATTGCAAGAAAAAATCGTTATTTCGCTGAAGAAAGAAATGCACAGTATAGTTGCCTAAACAGAACCCAGTCATCTCAGCCAGAATGACTGGGAAACGAAGTTTCGAAATTACTATTCACAGTGCACGCTCCTACTGCGATAATGCAGAGAATGGGGCCTGCTATGGAGCGCGCGGAGGGGGAAAGAAGAGAAACGAGGACCTCGACGATGACACGTCGTAAGCTGAGCATGAAATCATTTATCTCCGGGATAAGCGGCGCGAAACGACTGCGCTCTTTCTTCTTTCTTACATGGATTTAAACTTTCCTCCCGCTAAACCCTCGGCCTCAACCCTCTCCGCGCTACCCTGAACCCGAACCGTCGTCCTCTCGCTGTCAGTCGAGCGGCGATGAAACATCCCCGTAACTTATCTCGATTGCTTCAGTTTCGCCGAGCCCTAAGCTCCTGCTCCCTTGTTTAGGGAACAATTAGACAGCAACGAGAGCCCCGGTCTGCGCGCGAATTCCGCCGGAAGTCGGCATCCCCGCCGGCCGCCATCTTGCGGAAGTATTAGATTAACACTTCCGGTTTATAAATTGCTCGGTGCTCGAATTTATTCGAACGATTATCAGCAGACCACAGATTTTTCTGTCACATAAAGATGTCCCACCTCGATTGAACTGAAGCGAAATCGTTAAATACGTGCGTATTTATTGTCCAAATTATACCGTTCGGAAAGGTATGAATGTTCAAATGGTATATACATTTAACTGATGTTGTATCTTGTGTATCTTGATGCACGGAAAATTACTGTTGCTATATTGAAATCATTTTTATTGACATTATTCTCGTGCATCGAACCGCGTTGCAAATATATTTACCAATTGAAAGGTTATATTTCGAAATAGAATGAATTCTTTCAGGCAGAAAAATGCAAAAATGCACAAGATGTGATATAATAAATGAGTTTCAATGAAACTGAATAAATTGTGAGGAATTTTGTTAGAATTTATGCATTGCATTCCATCTCGATTAAATGCGATGGGAGAGAAGAACTTTTATTTTTAAATGTACGCAGCATCTAATTGCAAATATGAGATTGTAATTCGCTTCACTCGCTGATAAAAAGTCGTGGAAGGTGTAAATTCGCATGAAGGTTTCTAGCGAGCATGGGCAACAAGTGCTCTTTGCCCTGGGAGCGCTTTGGATTGTCTGCAGGGGCATCTCTCGATCTTGGGTGCTTCAGAACAGAAAACTATCTGTGTCGATCTTACCCTTTTCATTCTATGCAAAGTGCCCTAAGCAGGCTGATTTTTTTATCCATACTTTGTAGCAGGATCATTTTTTAAACATTTTCTTATAAAATTCCACCATTTCGACAACCTCGGGATAGTATTTCCCATTTCTAACATTGCAAACGTGGCATACGCGGCAGTGGGGATAACTCCGCGACGTTTATCGTCCAGGCCTTGGCGACATATATAGAGAAGTTAATTTTTCCTGTCACTTGAGACTGATACAAAATCTAGTTTTCTAAAGAGAATATTATTCTTAAAAAATCTTTTACCAAGGTGAACGAAATCAGAAAATGGACTCTACACAGTTTATTTATGTTATAGCGAAAATTTTCTGCTCGTGAGAAGACTTTCTCCCCTTTCTTGAAGCTTTTACCGAGCCCCGAAGCCAAAAGCGTGCAAAAGCGGGCCGCAGCCAGTGGCCAGTTACCGTTTCGCGATTTTACGGATGTTTTCAAATTCGGGACAAAAAATGGCCAGTCACGGATCCCGCGTGTGTTCATATTTTTCGTACCGTATTGTTAAATGGAAGAAAAATGGCAGCGACGTAACGGGACAGAGGATCGTGAACGGTCGGACACGTACCGGCGCGTCGTGTCCCCGTTGGTTTTCATGCATTTTTGCGGCGTCTGGTCCGCATAAAATCCATCGTCTATTTTAATATTTGAAATATCATTTTTCCTTAGCACAGACCTGGGGAATAGAGGGAGACGAGAGAGAGGGAGAGAGAGAGAGAGAGAAAGAGAAATAAAGACAGAGGTGGGGAAATGGGAACGGTTGCAGAAATGAAACGGCGAGGAGGCGCGAACCTCGGTGCAGCATGCACTTTTTCGTCGTCCCGTTTTCCATCACCCTCTCTCTCTCTCTCCCTCTCCCTCTCTCTCTCTCTCTCTCCCTTTCTCTGTCTCTGCCTCTCTATATACAGGGTATACCAAAAAATTTTATTTAAATCGGTAGACTACCTTCACTGTGTGAAAACGTCTTTAAGAATCTTTTTAACGATAATGACTGTAAAATTCCAGCTTTTTGCAGTGTTTATATTAACATAACACTTAACTTCATTCCCAAATTTTTTCGGAACAAAATCTTAAAAACTAGCAGGATTTGTTTGCTGTTTTTGAAACGGCCATTTATCGGCATATCGATAAATCGCCTCCATTGCTGACAAAAATTAAACCGTCTGAAATGAACAATCTCTTGTATTCTCAAACTAGAATATATTGTCCAAAATGTAGCGCAGAGTTTTGTTGATATTCCAAATATTTTTTGAGCTATAAATAATTCAATACGATTTTCCAACGCAAAAACAACTTTTCCATTCGAACTGTTGCCATAATTCTGCGCAGCATTCTCGATAATACCTTCCACTCTGCGAATAAAAAAAAACCTTTCATTTCCGATGTTTCGATTTTTGTCAGCAATCGTGGCCATCTACTGATGCGGCAATGAAAGGGTGTTTCAAAAGCAACCAGTAACTCTGCCATTTTTAAATATTCTGTTCCGAAAAAAATTGAGAATATAGTTAAATGATTCGTTAACGTCACTGCAAAGAACCGTCATTTTTCGCTCGTTAATTGCCCTGTAAGAAATTCCCGAAATCAACACGTTTTCAGTGAAGCTGGTTCACCCCCCCCCCCCTCCTCGGAATCACGTTCGGAAAATACAAACCGGTAGCTACGAGTTTCGGCACACCCTGTATATGCAACTACACAGATGTATGTGTAGCTATCTCTTTTTGCCGGCGGATCTGCCTTGTCACGCACAGAATCCGCCCCCCGCGCGGTATTTTAATATTTTTCACTTTTCCCCGCGACGAACCCGGGGTGACAAAGAAAAATAAGGGGATCCGCGACGGAGAAATTTCGAGGAGGTACAAATGCGACCCCGTCCGTGCGACGTCTCTATCCGTAAATTCGCGCCACCGACAACGGATCCGCGCGCTTGTTGACACTCGCCGTAGACGGATCCGCGGAATTTGTCTGTACCCGGAAATTTATACGACGCCTTTTGTCGACGGCACCCCGTATACGGTGATTTGTGGTCCTCCCTTTTCACCTTTTCAACGCCGTTCGAGAGAAATACCGCGAAAGACCGTTACACGTTTCACTGGCTGCGATTAACAAGCTTGCTTCTGTATTTTGCCTGGCCACACTGCCTTCTTATACTTGTCACCAGCTACCCGACGAATTCGAATTATTTTTTCACCATTATGACTTATGATCATATATCAGCATGTCTGAAGATGGATAAAGGTTTCACTAGTATTAGGGGTACCCATAAGTAATCATTTATTTGTACCGATCGTTGAAGAGGAAACACGTATTCTTTTACAGTTTTCGGTGAAGCAGCCTGTGATCAAAATATTCTAAATAGTTTAATTTTTTTTACAACCCTGTAATAAAATGGCAACGTCCGTACCTTCCGACGATTAATGCGACCGTAACAACAAAGAAAATTTTCGATGTTTATGGAGATTTATTGAAGGTCAACGTTGGTTCCGAAGATTTGCTGCTGCTGATTATGATCACTCTGACAAGCCTCGAAGTGGACAACCAGTTGAATTTGATAATGACACCCGAAAATCTCTGGTGGAAGCTAATCCAAAATTAAGTATACAAGAATTATCGAGAAGCTTGTTATTATTGAGTACTTATTGAGTACTTGTGCTTTTGTTCTAATAGTTTCTAAGTGAGAGATTTTCTAATAGTTTCTATGGTGAGAAATGTTTTCTACCTGAATTTTGGAGGCCATATTTCTCCAACTCAAGGAAAGGTCGATAATATTAAATATTTTTTGATGAACGTTCCGTGAATGCCCCGCAATCGACGGAAGTCATTCCCTCGCGAAAGACGCCGCGTTCGATATAGGTTGACTGGAAAGTTGATTACTGTTGGTTTCTGTCATTAAACCGAGGATCCCGGGCTTTATTGCGGTAGAATCTCGGGTTATATGGCGACTGAAAAGGATGTGGAGGTAATGGAGAGGAACGGGAGAAAAGAGAAGGAGAGTTGCCGTCTTTGCTTGGTGGTCTTACCGATATAACTGCTTAGTAGATCCTGCTTTAGACACGAGGACATTCAATTTTTGTTGCGGGAAAAAGTGTCTCAACCAAGTGTTTATAAGGCGTCGGAGGTATCGCGGTGCAAGAACGATTCAACAGTTCATTTTCTACGATATTTATCCAGCATGTCTTAAAAACTGCCTGGAACCTCCTACGAATCTGATAAAAAAATTAAAAGAGTGTAATTTCTCTGTAAATACAAATTGAGGACTCAAAGAGGTTAAATATTAAATAATTCGTTCGGTTGCAAACTGTATATGATCGAATCTGATTTAATAGTCACTACACTGCGGATCTTCCTGCTAAACAATTTTAATAAGTTTATAATAATATATCGACGATAATCTCCCTACTGTTTCATGTTTTAAATATTCAAAGAACATAGTCAAAGAAAATGTCCACAGACTTTTACAGAAATTGAAACAGTGCTGAATAAGTAATTGCAGTCTGTAAATAAATTTTGAAGCAAGGGAATTATTTCAGGTGGATATTATGCATTCAAAAAATGATGTAGCGTTAACGTAGCTGAAGCAATTAAAAATATTGTGAGAAATTGAGAGAATCTCCTGAGCGAATCCGCACTGGTGCACGGGCGCATTATACAGTTTAATTGAGAAGGATTTTTCAGGTCGGACATTTTGAACAGAGTTGAAGCCTGTCGGCAGCGTTCCTGCGCCCGGCCGATAGTTCACGTCGAACGGTGTAATTCCAATTAGCGCGTCGGTATTCAGAGCCCGGTAAAACAATAATTGCAACTAACTTCCGGTGTCCTGTTCGGCGAGTTGATCGTTTCGCGCGCGTTTCCTGCGAGACGCGAGCCGGGCAACGGCGTAAGTCGTCATTGACACTCTGTTTAACGACCCGTGCAATTAAACGGTCATCTATCTCCGGGCCGGCGACGTTGATTTAGTATCATTTCTGTGTCATTCCCCGGGAACCGACGCGGCGCGCTGGCCCCTGTTCTATCTATTACCCTATTTTTCCCCACCTCCGGGCATTGCTGTCGCGATTCGCCTTTTCCATCGAGCCGGATAGAGGGAGAGAGAAAAAAATAATAACACGCTAACGTAATCGCTCGGGCAAATATATACGCCGGGAACAGCACGGGATCGTTGCTAATCGCTCGAATCTCTGCGGAAAAAAAAGAAGCAGCAATTTACGGTGACTACCGGTAATATTCGATCATCCTTCAAACCAGACTGTAGCTATCTAACATTCGAGTTCTCTTTCTCGAAGTCGAAAAGAAAATTACAGTTGGTCGCATGACGGTAATAGAATTTTCATTCGACCGCGCGAAGCTTCTGGTTTCAAATGTTCAGAGTTCCCTGCCGGCCATTGGATAGATCGTTTCGCGTGTCAACGAGGTAAAAAAAAGCCCCGTATGTAATGATTTCCAATTTGGTCTCGCCGCGCGTAATATAGTAATACAGTTCCGACGATACTCCGAATTTTTTTGTTGCCGCGAAATTGGCATTTTAGAGTCCGCGTGAATGGATTCTGATTCGGATTGAGGAACCGGTCGCATTTTCGAAACGGTTCGAGCGTGTCCCGCGGCATTTCCGCTCGGCCGCGTTGCGACGACGAGTAGAATGTGTTTGTAACGCGTATTTTGCGAAATGAAATGGACGCGAATTAGCCGATTACGCGGGAATAAAATTCGATTTCCGACCGTTTTGCTTGTTCCATTATTATCAAGAAATTATTACGTCGGAGCGGATGTATTTTTCAGCATAGCAGAGTAGTCGCCGATGTTTTATTTCGATGTTCATATTTTATTAGCTTTTCGGATAATCTCGTTTTATTGCAAAACCTAGCATACGTCGGCCAACTGCCACAGGAGCCGGGCACAAAATGCGCTGCTCCACAGTGAGTTAACAATTTCCGACCCCGAACCAACAGCAGCAAAAATGACCGCATCCGCAGCTACCTCGCAAAAAAGGCCGACAGCCCTGGCAATCCTCGCAACGCGGGGATCGATAACGGCCGAGTAGATAACGTCCGATCGGCCGGCGCGCAAAACAATCGTCTTCGAACGCGTCGATAAAAACCGTGGCCTTAGCGGTCTCTCGCCGCGATAACGTTTCACGTTTCAACACATTCCGGTAATTAACGCTCGTCAGGCGGCGATGGTGTGGCGGTGCTGCGGTGCTGCGTTTCTCCGGCACACGAGGAAACCAATCGTGCAACTCCGACGTCCAAAAACAGCATCCGGCATCATCATCGACCGTCTCTACAACCATCCCTCTTCGAAGCGATCCGACGAGGCACAGCAAACAGTCCGGGCAACAAGCCTCTTCAATTAAACACGGAATAACCATACGGAAACACGGTGAAGTGGCAGAGCGGCATGGGGTTTGAAAGGGGGCAGGAGGGGGTTGGAAGGGGTTTGGAAACGCATCCGAAGCAACGATACAGCCGGCAGCTTCGGCACCGTCCGCGGGGACGTTCGTTAAACCGGCCCGATAGTTATGAACGGTCGATTTCACTTGGTAAGAACCGTCCGTGCAACATTATCGCCGGCGATACCTATTGCGGAGGCATAATCCCCGTTCCGAAACCGCAGATAGCAATGGCGTTAATTAGCCTTCGCGTGTTTTCCTGGGCTAGTCCTCGGTCTCCATCACCCACCAACGCCGGATCCAATCGCCATTGCCACCCCCCGCAAACCCCCACTGTTGTCTGTCGCCACCACCGTTAAGCCCCCGGAGAATTTCGGTCGAGAAAATAAAAGGGGAAGTGAAACAATAAATTAACCTGTATACGGTGTCTCAGTGCTGATGGGATAACCGTGGAGCGGCGATTCAACCTTTAAACCGGAAACTACTTTTTCCGAAACTGCTGCCACGATATTTCCAGTTTCGATCGACCAATTGATTCGAAATTTTGAGAAGATCTTCGCCACACTGTTATCTTACGAGCACGCGTCTTTAAAATCCGTCCTTCTTTCCTCGTTTTTAGAACATCATTTTAAAAGCACTTTAAAAAATCAGTAATTTGTAACTGATCAAGATTTCGAATTTATTTTGCTTCAAGAGCATAGCCACATTCTTCTTCATTTCTTTGTGTCTGCTCGGCAAGACCGGGATCACAGCGAAAAAATAAAAACGAAATATAACTCACGTAATTTTGATTATATGTACTTGAAAAAATTACTTATTGTACTTCAGATACCCGTGAATATCCGTGCAAAATTTTGTTGCGAAAAGTAGGGCGGTTCTTCTGCGAAAAATTCCGAGATGCCAAAATACACCCTTAATTAGCCTCCTCGTGTTTTCGCTGGGCCGGTCTCCGGAAACCACGAACCCATCGCACGGATCGCATCGGCGTCGCCGTTCCCAACCACCGCCAACCCTTTCCATCGTGTCTGCCGCCACCGTTAGCTACCGTTCCAACCCCCAGAGAATTTCGGTTTCTGAGAAAACAGAGCCGGTGGCGGGGCGCGTTGGTAAATGCACCGGTACACCGGCTCGAACACAAGGATCCGCTTACGAGCCGAGCACCCATCCCTTTCTCTCTCCCCCGCCCCCTATTTCTCCTGCACCCCTTCGGTCTACCACGACCCCCCTCCCCCCGAACACCCCCCGAGCAACCCGTTCGCCTATTCATCAGTCACGAGCACGTTGTTTGAGGCGCCATTACTACCGCCCACTCGAACCGTTTCGGTTGTTGCTGCTGTTGATCCCTCGTCTCCTCGATGCTCGCGACCCTCGCGCGCGCCTATGTACGCTCGAGCGTGTGCTTGCGAGCGTGTGCTTGCAAGTACGCGCGAGGATGTGTGTGCGGCGGTTGTACGATGCCGCAGCCTCGTTTGCGCGGCGATGATGATGATGATTATGTGTGCGCGCCTGCGGAAGCCTGCCGTGCCGATGCGTTAGCGTGCGTGCGTGCGTGCATGCGTGCGTGCGTGCGTCACGTAAAAGACGCCGGGTTTGTTTAAACCGAGGAGGGTAGGAATGCGTGCCGGATCCCCGGCAGAAGCGAGTACACAGGTGTGTTCGCGGAATTCTGTCGAGATTGATCGAAATGAGTCGGAATTTTTCGACGCTTTTACCCCCTCTCCATCCCCCACCCCTCTTCCGTGAGACGGTCAAGAGTTGGTTCTTCTCCGCGCGGGAATGTTACCCGCGAATAGATTCCAGTTAATTAGATAATTTGTCCGGCGACGGTTCGGTCGATTTTCGCTTGCGATGGACTGAAGGGTTGTTAGCGCTATTAGTCGGCGAGACGTTTTCGGAATGCCGCTCCGTTTAGTCCTGTGGGATTTTTATTTGGAGGATCTTGGAAAGACACGCCGACAAACGCTTGAGATTGATATGTTAATTGAATTCGAACGATCTCGTTAATCAAAGCGTTCCGAGGCGGAAAATCTGCTGCATTTTTCGCTGTAGGACTTGTATTAATATTATTTAATCGACTCGTTTAGCATGCGTCGTTTTAGAATTTGTTCGCAGCGTTTCGAGAGCAATAAAATTGCATGTACGTGCGAATAGAATTAACACGGTTCGAATTCCTTTCGGCTTGTTCAAGCGCTGTTGTACGAATGAAACTGCGTTAAAAATGTATTTGCAAAAAAGTTGTGTATACTATACCCAGTTTTCATAAATCTGTGAAAAAAAAATTGTGACACGATTTTACCTTTCGCGTACAAGGCCCCGTTTTCGTACTTACGTGAAAATTAATGCGTCTACACAGGAATGGATGCGTGTTCGATATAGTTATGTCAGAACTGAACCGAAAAAGCCTCTAATTATGCCAGGAGAGCTTTGCTCGATTCAGATGTTGCGCACAATGAAGTTCCCTAAGTTTGCTTGCTTTGGAAGTAGAATTATAGGAATTTAGCCTAGTTAGGAGATTAGGATGTTTCTTGGGTAGACAGAAACGGGGGAATGGGGAACGAGATTAAGGTAGCGCGGGAAGTTAGACTGCTTACTCGAAACACGCCGCTCAAAACAATTACGTCGCCGGTTCGGCCTTCCGAATGATTAAATATCGCGACTCAAATTTTCGGTCGGGGCCTGTCCGTGCCGAACGTTTTTTTTTTTACCATATATATCCCTAATCGGAGTGTGCATCGTCTGGGGCGTTTCTTTCGCCGCAAAAAATAGAACGCCAATCGTTTACGCGCGATACCTCAAAAATGGCGTTGGCTCCCGGCCGCATAAAACGAAGCGAACCGTGGCGGAGAGAGAACGCAAAAAAAAAGAAAAAAGAAAAACAAAGTGGGTTCGCAAGAAAATTCAGAGTGGCGTTTCGGTGCAAGCGTCAAATGTAGTGCAAAGAGCGAGATATAGTATACCGTTCTGTGGTGGAACAACGGGTGAAAAAGAAAATGATCCGAGCCAAAGGAAGTGGCCAATGGGACGAACAAAAATCACGCTCTTCCGGCGAACTAATTAATGCTTAACCCTCTTTAGAAAATTGTTCTTTCAGCAATCTTGTTTGTCTCGTAAAAACTCGGTGATTTGAAATTTATTTTGCATCGAGGCATGCTGGAATATGTGAAAAAAGATATATATATATCTTTTTATAAATACATTTCCTTTCAAATATAGTTGATAAACAATCGCCCTTCGTGAAATTAATTCCACAGATTTCCAAGGACATATGTTTCCTTGAAATTTCTTCAACAAACGGTTGTGTTGAAATTGCCTGCCGGGTGAACACCTTGTACGCTCGCTGCTGAATTCCGTATCCGAGATTCTAATAATCCAGGCGGTACCATATTTCCTGGAATGTAGGTTGCACGAATGATTGAACAAAATGTCAGCGAACGCGAAAGATATCGGCACGAACGGTACCAGCCGCTGTTTCTTTGGGAACGCTTGTTGCAAAAGGACGCGGGAACGTCGAACCTGGAGTCACGTCGCCCGGTGACTCACGTAAGGACAGGATAACAAAAAAAGAAGAAGAAAAAAAGAGGAGAGGCGTCTGGCCCCGGGGTTTCAGAGGAAGTGACATGGCTTCTCTTGTGTCCTCTAAACTGTTTCTGCTGTTGTTGTCGTCGTCGGCCCGGCAGCGTCGTCCGCTTTGTCTCCTCTGTCAGCATTCCTCGGACTATTCAAGTTTCCCTGGCGCACGCGAAGTCACTCGAAACGAGACAATAAAGAAAGCGAAGAACCGTGACCCCTGACCAGAGAGAGCTCCGTCTGCGGTTCTTCTTCGTCTTCTTCGTCCCCTTCTTCCTTTCCTCCCCTCTCCGACACAACCGTCTTCGTGGATATCGTGTCCACGTTTAATTTGCAGCCGTTTATCTTGGTCCCCCCATTCGCGTGGCTTGCCCGTTTTCTGAAAAACCCTTGTGCCCATAATCGGGTGACAATGCCGTTTTTTCTCTTTGCCTCCCCCCGCCTTCACATGCGGGGGAAGAGGATTCGTGACCTGTAATGAGCACAAGAAGGTATGGCAGTCGCCAGGGCTCGATATGCAATTTATGGCGTTTCTAATAACGGGTTAACCCTTGCTTGCTCCGACTTTTAATTGAAGGAAGCTTTCATGGCAACTGTTCAGGAAAGTCCTCGAAGTATCGCATGCTAAGTCTTTTTTTTTTAAATATATAAAATTGTATTTTAGAATTAATTGGACTGCAAATGTTTATGAAAATTTCGATTTGGACATTTTATGTTATACGCTTGCGTTATGTTCACGCATCTTTTTAGTTTTTGACGGACGTGAAAACGGATCGTGGTGTTAGTGTTTGCTGAAAATATTGTGGCGATGTTTTAAATAATTTGAAATTCGGTTTAAAATGTATGATTATTCATAAGTTTAATTAGCAGCTTATTATTCACTTTCCAGGTAAAATTCTGTACCGAATCGTTTAAAAAAGTGGTCCAAAATATACATACAGTTCAACTATTTTTCTAGCACGATTAGATTTGTCAATACCAAATGTCAACTATAGTACTTCCCTCTGATCTCGAATTTCTCCATGATTTTAATTTCTTGGTAAAATTTCACGTCGAATTAACGCTCGTATCGATCACGTCCTTCCATTTCTGAAATAATTGACGTTTCAACGTACAATAAAACATGAATTATGAATCATAATTTTTGCGCGCATTCGACGTTCGGAATTAATATTGAACGATTCCGTTATTGCACGCATTTAAATTTCCAGTTTCATTAAACGGTACCATTCTCATTACTCATTCAAGTAAACCGCCCATTAAATGGTTTCGTTCTCATTATTCTCCACTTACGAATTCATCAGGTGAAAATAAATTTCCTAAAATTATCTACGTCGCCTCAAGGAAATCGTTAATCACGCCGAACTAATAGAAACCCCCGGGATTTTATTTTAATCCACGGCGTTTCGTTAAATAGTAACGGCTCGGGACCGGTATTGTTTAATGTTGATACTTGTTATTAAGTGTATTTGAATGTCGAGTTACGAGTCTCTCAAGGGGTTGTATTCACGGTTCCATTCGGGTCCGGTGTGCCTCCCCTAAATTCGAGGCTCGAACGGTTTCGTTCGAACGATTCTGAAAGGACAAGGAGGCGGGCGATTCGAGTGGTCCTTCTGGGGGGTGTCGATTAATCGAGTTAATTGGAAACAGGCAGTTTGAATAATGGACCCTTTTCGGAGATTGAAAAGGGAGGGGAAAGGGGCTTGTGTTTGGCGTGAAATAGGGCTTGTTATGCGTCGAACGTATCATTTATTGAATGCAGTATTTCATTCAATTGTTACTACGGTGTAATGCTCGAGTATTTACCACCTTCGCTCGGAGTTCAATGAAGGCACTCGATTCCCTGTTATAAATTGTTACCGGATTCCAACCATTCATTTTATTCGCTTAGTTATCTTCCGTTTCGTGCTACAAATTTCCATTTCTGGTAAGAGATCGTTTCACGACAATTTAGTTAATTCAGTTTGTCTCGGTTCTTTACGAGATACAACGTATTAATTTTTATAATTCGAAGAAACTCGTATGTTAGGCACAGTGAAATTGGTAACATGAGCACATTGGAACTTTAGAAATACGTATCTTTTTACAGGCTGTCCCAAAAATGTACTTCTTTCGGAGGAGTGATTCCTGAGGTCATTTGAAGAGACTTTTTCCTTTGCAGAAATGTTCTACGCGGAGATGAAACCGCGGAGAACATTTTCGTAAAGGAAAAAGTTATTTCAAATGACCTTAGCTATCAAACGAAAATAGAATTTATAACGATGTTTCGATAGGTCCAGCGAAATTTAATAATTTTGCTAATCGATATGAAGGAATAAGGTTTGCTAAAATGTGCAGTGTTCGCGACAGAAGCACAAAAATATCGTCGCAACAGCCATATCCTGTACGTCGAGGTGTTCCGCTATAATCGAATACGTTTCTGCCGATTTCGGCACGCACCGCCTATGCTAAAACCGATGTCTCATATTTAACGCAGACTGGCGGTATTATTCCTTGGCGTGTTCACCGGTGAATGCAAATCAGCGTTAGTTGTACTATTCAGTAACGTATGATAGAGGGACGTGACTCGGAGGAACACAGACATTTATAATTCACGGAGTGCACCGTGGCCCCCATCGCGAGTACTTCAACTTCCATTGAGTGTTGCCTAACAATGTTTGCTTAACCCGTCGCAATACAAACACTCGTTATACTTAAACGACACGCGGCCCTATCAGACGGACGTGTGTCCCTTCGACACGCGTCCCCAAAACTTCCCCCGGAAACGATTTCAACCATTTTCATCGATTTCGTTCCAGCGAACAAACCGCCATTTTGTAATCCGCAGCCGGACAATTTGCCCGTAACGAACTATTAGATTTTGAGATATCATGCCGTGCGCTCGACAAAAATGCAATTTCGGGGGACAACGCGTGCGGTAGACTTTTTTTTTCTGTCCGCATAACAATAAAATTTCCTCGCACGAAAACGCAAATTGCTGACCGGGTTGCGCGGCGGGTTTCAACTTTTACCGCGAAAATGCACGCAAATGTCTAAATTTACGATCACCGTTGTTGTTCCGAGCATTCTGCTGTAAACGATCGCCCGATTATTTATCTCGATCATTTTGGAACTGGTAGATCAGTTTGCTACCTGGTTAAACTTGTAAGCGATTTACGACTCTCAAAGGAAATTTTAGAAAGTCTACAAGAATTTGAGAAGATCCACATATCACAGTGTTCACTGTACACATGTCCCAAATGCCTAGCCGATAAAAGTCCTTATCCCCACTGCCGCGGGGTATACCATCATTTTCAAAGTTTTATTTTCATAAAACTTTCGTAAGTAAAATATTCATTGCGGAGGAGTGATCGATTTCCCAGTTCTCGTCTAGAAATGGAAAGATATGTGTCAGTGGCGTCGATGACTCGTCGATCTAGCAGTGTTCCCTCTCGTCTCGCCGCCATTTTGTTCGCGTCGGATGGGCGCGTTGTTGAACGCCTCGCGTCGCCTTTAATAATCTTTCCTTATTCCCGCAATAACCGTTCCCATTGTTCCTTTCCGACGTGTTTGCCTTTAATCCGTCGCCAGCTGAGCTTTTTTCAATTAACAGTAATCCACCTTTATCCGCACAACAGAAACCAGCATAGCGGACACTACTTGAGCAGACGTTTCCAATTATTGCGCTCCTTCCTCGTTAACGGTCTGCGGTTTGAGGTCGTGACGTTACCGGCTTTAAAGGGTTTTAAAGTCGGGGCGTTAGATTTTCATTTTCCCGGCGTTCCAGCGCCGCTGAGAAACACTCGCGTACATATGTACGGTAAACGGTACGCCGAGCGAGAATGCTGATCGAACAGCTATAATTTACCTTCGCCTTTCGGCGCGCTACAGTTAATTACTCTGCCGCTGACACGGGGAGGAAGAAGAATCCCTACGCCACTGTCGATTGCAATGGAATCAGGATGCAATCCCGCTGCAGACGTTAAAAAGGATCCGTTTCCGTTGGCTCAGCTTTTGCCCCAGCCAATCGAGACACATTATTCTTGAATAAAATCCTGTGCTTTGATCAGAGAACGACAGTTTACTATACCGATGAAATGTAACCTGAAGATCGCGTTACTGGCTTAATGAAATCTCGGTTACAGAATGGTATGTGTATTAATTGAGTTATTTGTTACATTTTTTTCCGTTTCATCGCCATAGTGATAGAACTAAGATTGAGACTCTTAGAAACAGAAAGATGATTTTAATCACGCGACTGGTTCAAAGTTTACAATGGTCGCACCAGTTTGGAAAAAAACTCTGTTACCATACAGAACACCGAATAAAATTTCTATTTTCACGTACACTCTTGATTCGACGAATTACACGACTTCCATTTGACACCGTGTCGAGTCGTCCATAATGGATTATACCATTCCGCATTGGACACATAACAGCTTGCACAGTTACCTATCCGCGCTGGCGATACTTCAAACAGCGAAAAAAAAAAATACTGAACTCTCGAATTGATATAAATCTCAGTGGATTTAGCTAATAACTGACAGGTCTGTTGCGCAAGGATTGGATTGATGTAAAAAATATTGAAGCACTGTGTAAACAGAAATATTCTGCTCCATATTTACAACTTTCGCAATGAAATGTCGGCTATAAATAGATCCGTGCATCCAATAAACGATAAAAAATACACAAAATAAACAAATATGTGTGTCTATCGCGAACGAAACGGAGGATTTATGTGGTACTCACACTTGTTCGAGGCTGTACGTTATTTACTTTGATCATGTTTATACTTGAAACTCTGTAGTCAGATCGGAGGAAACGCTTTGAAAAAATGTATCCGCAGGTCTGGAGAACGCTAGAGAGATCTAGTTAGATAAAATCATCTATTAACAATAACAATAAATTTCAATTTCCTGGGTATTTGGTTAAACCGTTCCTAAATAATGGATAATAAAAAATATTGTATTTCCTACAGAATCTCCTTCCGCCATAACATAAAGTAATCATTTTCTTAAGTTTTACCTCCTATAAATTCTGCAGAGTAAAATTTCAATTTCCTATTTCTAGATACCGTAAAACGTTTGATTCGTTCCAGCATACGTTGAAAATTTCGATGAAATCCGATACGATAAATGAAGCTGAATGTATTGATTCGTAGTATAAAGCAGAAGTAGATGAACTCAGAATTGTTCATGCAATTATTTCGAAGGGGCGATCGCGTGCAATCGGTACAAACAATTTTGCACGAAGATCCTCAGTATAGCGTGGCCATGAAATGTTTAATTCAGTGTTTAATTCAAGTCTGCGGAGAGGACTATTTCAGCCGGCAATGGCGGCCAACGTTCTCGCCGCTCCCCGTGCAGCGAGCGTCTGGCTGACGTCTAATTATCGCTGGTGGATGACGTCGATAGGTAAGCTAGATTTTCGCGGGCCGATAAAACCTGGCGTGATAGAGGAAGCCCTCGGATCGAGGATCCACGCCGTGGGAGAGTCCCACACGGCTCACGCACCGGAACCATCTTTCGGTTGTCTTCCCCCGGCAACCTTGTCCTCTTCGTCGGCGCCTCACGAGCCCTCGGAACTTTTTAAGTAGATTCGTAGCCGGAAGTGGCGCGTCGCGGAGGGTTCTCGACCCGCGACAGGTGAACCTCCTTCGGGGAACGAAATTTTTGGCCCACTTCGCCCCAGGCCACCTTTCTTCGCGACGGATAATGAGACCTCGAACCTGCCCCTCCCTCTTTCATACCTCGCCTCACCTTTCTCCTGCCTGCTTCTGTTTTACACTTCGGTTCACATCGAGTCACTACAACCATTCCACGGCCGGAGTGCGTTCGATCGTGAAACCACGTGTTTCTAAAGTAATAGTATTCTTGAAAAAAAAATTTTTAATGAATTTTATCAACGCATAGATGTCGCAGGTGCATAAACATCTGAAGGTCACCTATAGCTTGACTGTGGATTTTTATGCAAACTTCTGAGGAAGCAAAAATTCAGCCAACAATTTTTGATGTTGCAAAATCTGAACATGCAAAATTTAGAGCTGTGCAGAATTGAGTCTTAATCGGTGAAGTAATAGAACAGTATTATTTTTCGTCTTGAGGAGTAATTAAAGTTTCAGATGATTTTAATAACAATCTCGACTATTAAAAACTCTTTAAACGGCTCGTTCAACGAAAAAAAAAACGTGTGGAAAAGTGCGTAGGCCAATTATTCAGACTCTAGCAAAATAAGACGAATGATTTATTCAAGTTGAGCTGGACACGGTAAAATTACAACGTACATTTACAACATACTCGGCTCGCATTTCCACCCCCACCATTTCGAACGGTCGGAATTTCATTAAGTAATGGGCCGGAACCATTTGTAACTCAATAACGAAGCGTATTTTTAGTTTCGAATAATGAGGCAGACCACGGAGGAAACGAGGCTACGTAAAAAAAAAAACGAAAATGGCAGTGCTCCTGGCTGAATAATGCGGCCGCATAAATAATTACGTAATAATCATAACGGTAATTATAATGATAATTGTAGGGCATTAAACATGGATGTGCGCTGAGTATGCAGCACGTATGCGGATAGGTGGACTGCTCTCACGCTTTCTATGTAAATATGAATAGAACATATGCATGTGTTTTATCATTGCTCGGGGTGAAGTTAGTTACGTTCGCGTTGTGGGTTGTGCTTTTCTTAATTCTCCTAATTTTATCTTCATTTCCCGGGTGGCTTTCCACGTTGCGTCGCGTTGTAGTTCAGAAACCCGCTGAATAAGGTCCGCTAGAAGAGTTTAAGCGTATTTACGTGTCGCATACTACTCAATATTAATGTGAAACGTCTTATCCATATAATAAGTTTATCCTTTCGTTCTTTAATTTATCTTGAGGAAATAATAACCAAACTGAGTTTCACTGTAAACACAAGATTAAAATTTTATTCGCTATTTACAACAGTTATCTACATTATTTATGTACATTACATTACGTTACATTACATTCCTACCCGTAAACACAAGAAACGACATTAAAAGCTATTATTCCACAATCCTAATCGATTATATTTTGTAATACACATGGCTTTTCTCTCTTTCAACTACTCTTATCAGCTGTGCCAGTCCGCCATCTTGTTCTACAGAAATGCGCAATAGAGTACGATAGAGTACGATAAATTTACATAACCTCTATCGTATTTCTTTTACATCCATGTTCACTGTTTCGAGAATTACTCGTGTCGAATGTACCGGACGAATATTATCGATTTAAGTTACTCTTACCTTCTCTCTTACTACGTAGACTCGGGGCTGCACAAAAAAGTTACTACTCTTTTATCATTAAATCGGAAAAATCGTTTTCGAAATAATTAGCTACCAATATTCGAGGCCTCCTCTATCTTCCCGAATTTCCATTTAAACCGAGCCGCGCATCCTCGCCGCGCAACCCCGCGCTATTCCTCTCACAAAATTAGTCGTAAGCGCAGCGCCTCGACAATAGGGAAATCGACAAACAAATCCTGATCCGGGGAACAATAACGTGGCCAGGATCCCCCTGGAAACGTGCACCTATAGGCACCGAGCTGCAGCAGCAGCAGCAGCAGCAGCAGCAGCAGCAGCAGCAGCGTGCACCAAAGTGCAGCGAACGTGGGCGTCGATCTGAGCAATCCTTTTTCCCGCGGCGTTCGGGGAGACAAGAATGGCCTGGGCGTTTCGTGGGCCGATCCGGGCGAACAAACGGTCCTGGCTGGACGTTTGTTCACGAGGCCAAGGTACAAAACCCGGCCCGCGAACACCGGTAGCCGAGATAGCGGATAAAAAAAGGGCGGATTAATGAATTCCGGTCGCAGGACATCGGCTGAAAGAGAGAAAGAGAGGGGTAGAGGGGAGATGGGGACGGGTAACCGGTGCAAAACGATCGGCGCGATAAACCGTCGAAATGGTCCCGGACTCCCGACGGATTTCATTCATCGTCGAAACCGGCGGCGGGGGTGTCAAAGGCCAAGGTCCAGGGGGCTCGTTCCGCTCCGTTGCGATACCAGAAAGAGTTTCGAAACTTCCGCGGACGATATATCTTCGTCCTGGCGAACGTCTTTTTCTGACCGTTCCTTTCGGCGGGCGTGCAACCGAGGGGCCTCCGAGCGGACAGATATCTCGGGGCGCACTTACGGCACGCTCGTCCGAGCACTTCAGAATTTTCTCACGCCCCGACGGCATAAATATTTACAACTTCGCTGCCGGGGAACCAGCGTGAAATGTTACCCCACCTGGCAGACGTGCACGCACACACCCCCGCTCGCTCGAACGCGCGGCGACACTTGTTCGATCTTTGTGTCAGCCGCGAAAAAATATGGAATCTTCGACGGAGTCAAGAGGGTCTTGTATCGAGCATCATCTTGCAGGCCTTGTGCGAACAGTTTCCGATGAAATCGGACGACTGCTTGTTTTTTTTTTTTGTTGATACAATTTCATATTATTATATATGATTTGACTCCGGATCTTTGTGCAAAGCAAAAAGTTTCTGCATCAATTGCAAGACACAGAATGGACGGTTCTTTTCGGTTTGTTCATGTTCGTGCGTGGAATGTGGACTTTAATTAGGACGTGAATTAGGTTTTTATATTGCGATCATTGTCGGACCCGATAGGTATAATCTTTCTGCTTAATTGTGGCTGTAGTCTACCAGTGATTTCGATGATTACTGTAATTGTTAAGATTTCAAACTTAATATTTCTGTCTTATTGCGAGCAATAAATTCCTGAATTATTTTGAAAAAAATAAATACACCAAACGAAGGGCAATATATAAAACCAATTAAAATTGACTACAGTGCAAAGTGCATAAAATATAATGCAAACAGATAACTAATTGAGCTACTCCTGAGTGTTATCCTGGTTAACGAAGGTGAGTGATTCAGTAAATCACTAGAATCATATGGTAATCATACTAATGCGACCCTTAATGGATATACGAATTCCTCGTTGATTTCAGTTTGTGTAAATTGGGCCATGAAAATCTATATTTGCATGAACATCTGCAATCTACGAATTTAGTATCTCAATCTCTCTTATAATTTTGCCTTATGTAGTTTTGTTTTATCAATAAATAACTGACTTCAGACGAAATACACGCAGAATAGAAAATTTTAGTAAATACATAGACAAATAAAAATATATATATACGACAAATAGGCAAAGTTTAAAACATTAAATAAATAAATGTATAAAATATATAGATACATTTGTTGTCATCATCTCGAAGCGGCTCTGGAAATTCGATTTTCATTCAACTCCAATTATTGCACATTAATGATGTCCCTCCATATTCAATCATATTTCCATTACCCAAAATTAATGTTCATCAATCGGATTCATTTCCTCGAATTTTACATTTGTATACAACCTCCCCTAAAGTCAATATAAACGTTATTATACATATTTTCGTCTCATTGTTTATTCGAAAGCTAACATTCATTAACTGCCGTACATGATATATTATATTTTTTCAGCAGAGTGATAACAGAAAGACACTATGTATTCACGAAGGATTAACACACTAAATGGAACAAATTAAATACGAATAATACGCATAATCGTGGAACCACCGATCCTCGTGCAAATATACAGTTCCGTATCCTATGAAACATTTAATCTCTTAATTGCGCGAATTTTGTTATGTTCCAAAGAGATCAAAGTTCTTATTAAATTCTATTTTAACATTTTACGACATTGAATATCGCACAAGTCAATAATCATATTGAACATTTTTGTTTCAGGTACGTTTAATATTTTATTGAAGCAATATTGGGCCGTAGAATGGGTAAGTCCTATGGTCTTTAACCCTTCGGCAAGCTATGCCATAGTCATTCATGAACCGACATATACAAACCGAACTTATTCCGATGTAAGACGACGCTTTTTATTTCGAAATAAGAAAATCTTTTTCTTCATTAAATACAAAGAAAGACGGTTCCGAGCCATCGTCTTATGTCGAAAAGCTCCGGCACAGAACTCGCAGGAGTCCAAAGGTTAATATCTTTTTATCGTTTATTAACAAAGCAGAGAATTACAGTGAATCGTTAGAATTAGATCGGTATTTGCAACCGGATAAATTCATATAACTTTTTCAAGGAGAGACGAGGTTAAAAATTCGTGAAGCTCTAAAGTATCATTGCACAGGTTGACGAGTATCGCGGCCGACTGCAACCTGCTGTTTCTACTTACAAATACATTAGCAATGGAGCTGATAAGCTCACAGGACAAAAAAGAAAGGAAATCCTCAAACGTGCGTAATACCCGACAGGTACAAACGCCCCTTTCTCACCTTGTTACTCGCATTTTTCTCCGGCGCCCTTTTCCCGGTCTCTTTATCGTTCAATCGTCTGTCCCAGGCCCTTTTTGTCCCGTTCTTAATTTCTCGTCCTTTGCACGGCTCGCGGTCGTGTTTTGCGGCCGCTTTCGAGCGGGTCTGCGCGTAACGTATGGCTCCCCGAGGACTCGGCCCCGACAGGACGTTTCACTACGATCCTCCCCGGTTTTTATAAGTTCGTCTCCGGAGCCAAGCCTAGGCTTTTGACCTTCGCCCTAGCCGTGGTCATCGAGCCGGGTCATCCAGGGTCAGGCGACCCTCCCCCCCCGGTCACCGGACACAGCCCCGTTTATTCGGCGAGCAACCACCTGCGCGACCCCGGGAGGGGGTGTTCCGGAAAGGTTTGATTTAGAAGACACGTCCTAAGAGAGCGCAGTTCGCGAACTTTGTTCGAGCACGAGGAGTTTGCCGGACGCGGACCTCGTATCGTTAGTATTTTGCTCCCGGGCACGTTCCCCGCCGAAATTTTCGCCATTTGTTTAACATACTTATCGAGTTCTGTCGGAGCACCCTAAAGTTTCTCGAGGTGCCCTTTTTCTCAAAATCCGCCGCGCCGAGTCATATTCGCTTGTGCACTGTGCGCGACCAATTTACTGCAACCTACTCGCACAAAATGATATATTTCTATTTATATTGCCAATTGTTAAATAACGCCAAGTCTGGACCGGATATTGTGTTCGGGTGAAAATATTCTCATTCACGAGATGGAAACATATATTGGAAAGGAGAAATTGTTGCATTAAAAATAAATACACTTCTCGCACTGTCGGTCCAAAAATTTTATATTTCAATACCCGTTGCACTATAAAGTTGATTGAATGGCCCCGTTTTATTAAATTGTCGGGATTCATGGTATTACTGTTTGGTATATTCCATGGTGGTTTCAGTGTTCACTAAAAAATGTGAATGTTTATTCCTATTATTTATTTTCGATTTTTTCATTGAAACTGTTATTTTTTTATACACTAATTAAATTGCGACGCAAATCCATAAAATTTGATCTCGAAATTTCACGTTCTTAGAAAGCCACTCTCTCATATTGTATTTGCTTTATATAATTAAGTTTTAGCATATTCTAAGTAGACGTAAATGGTATTTGTAAAATGCCTTTTTATTTATATTTTTATGCTACTGCTTATTATAGTGGATAATGTACGTCGCAAAGACAATGTTCCTTGCTACCAGTCAATTAACTGATATCGTTTACTGTCATTAAAATATAACATGATATTCCTTGACATCTATCTTGATTAACATTGCCCTCGCATTGTTCACGTGAGAATAACTGTACCAACGACGGAGGATAATATTTATAAATTGCATTTTATATGTACAGATTATGTTACAAACGGATAAGAGATAGTAGACAGTGTGTAATTAAGCGATAGAATTAATGCACTGCATAATATAACACAACATAATACAGCACTGCATGATACAACAGATTGTTAAAATAGATAAAAAAGTTCTTCTTACTATCGTACATTTCACGACACTAATATATTTATACATGATTGTCTATTCTCAACGGTTAATAATAGACTCTCAACAATTAAATCCGTAGCAGACGAACATTTTCATACGCACTTCTGGCAAGTGTGTTTTCCAGGTACGCGAGCGAAAGAAGTATGATGCAAGTTTTAATATAGGCGGAAAAGTTGTCTTGCATTTTTGTTTAAAACAAAAAAAAATAAGTTTCATCAAGGAATATCAACTGCGCGCTTCCTTTGACGTAAGCAATCAGTCGTCCGGTAATTACAGTTTTCAAGAATTCCGTTTCAGAATCGCAAAAATTTACCCGCGGAATCGCCGAGCCCTGCGCTTTTACAAAATGAAAGGCGGAGGAGAAAAAATAGACGTTTCGAGGGGATTTCATAATTTTTTTTTTTTTTCGAACACATCCGATATAATATGGCGCGGACGCAGTCCGACACATAAAATATTTTTTATCAGCGCCTCGCTACCGCACGACATGCATTTTTCGCATCGAATTTCGCTAGCTAGCTCCTTTTTTTTCCCCTCCCCCGGGCGTTCCGAATGAGAAATGAATTTTACGCGGACGTCGTTGATATGAGAGGGCATTTGCGTTTAACATTCGAAAAATACGGTTCGCGAAGCAGCGACCGAATTTATATTCGAGAAACGGATTCACTTACGTGCGGCCCATTTCGATTGAGCCGGCGATCATTGTTTCATCCCGGGAACTGTAAAATCACGCTTGGAGTTGCTAAATTTTATGCAATGCCTACAACACGGGACCTTGAAATACAAGCAAATCTATTAGGCGTCCAAATTTCAATTCGTCACGATTAGTCATCAATATCTAAAATCCAAAGAAGAAGAAGAATCGGTAATTATTTACAAAATTAAATTATCGCATTGATGGAGATTGCTTTCGGCGACAGAATATATTTTCTGAAAATAGTCAAGTGAAATAAATTGTTGTTGACCGGTATCGTATTATTCGAGACAATATTGTCCATAAATATTTACGTGTGGACTGTGGTTCTTTAGGAAAAAAATATTGTCTGCGTTAATTGTGAGAAATAGAAGCCAAATAAAATTGTGATAATTGCTTTGAGAATTTCTACCAAATGAAAACTTAAACTCCTTTAATCCTTGTACCGTTTTAAATTTTATTTGCTTATTCATGCAATTCGAGACGTCCATAGCTCCCGTAAAAGTACAGCATTACGTTGGATTTAAAACATTTTTCGCGCCAGTCATTCGATTCCGTAAACAAGTAATCCGCGGGGATTGCTTCAGCGCTGATAAATCACAATAAACCTTTTGTGTCGTTGAATTTAGAGTAAATCGCGCCTGATTATAGGTTTTTGACGGGTAATTGCTCTTTATGAATGGAAAAACCGAACCGGCGTGAGGCAACATTATGGCGCAAATCGGGCCACTAAATCAGCGTATGAAAATGTTTCGCGAAACATCGTTGAAAATCGTTTTCAATCGAATTTCAAGGAGGGACGCTTGAAACGTATGATCGTCCATGTTTGGACGTTCATTTCGGTTCCCAAATGTAATTGGACGCGATTTTAATTCGTAAATCATTCGGCGTAACGTATTAAAATTGTTTATATTAAAAGGAAGCGACGACCCAATTCTCCGAACATTTTCATGCACGATAATCTGGCCGACTTTCAAATTTAATATTCCCACTCGGAAATTTCATTGCATCCAAATTCTTCGTGAAATCTTCGAAAAGTTTTTGTTCAAAATTTCTTCGATAAAATGAATGTAAAGAAATAAATACGAAGTTAAATATGTAAATGTTAAATAAAAGTGAATGAAGCCGGCGCAAAAGGACAAATTTTGCAACATATAAATGTCCTCACTAAACATGAGAGATGTAATATAAAAGTTCATGATGTTTCCACGCAGAGGTGCAGTAATACTGCAGTAATATTTACAACTGCTACAACAAATGACAGTGCTGTTCGTATGAAATTGTCAGTGAATATCATCAGTAATGAATCATAAAACACGTTTTCCTTTTTTTAAAATTTTATAGTTTTATCTTTTTTCTTTTATTTCCTATAGTTTGTTATAAAAAAAGTTCTTTACATCACAAATATATTAATTTATCTATTTCTTTATTGAGTTCGACTCACAGGGTCATCGACTAAGTGTATTAAAAAATCTATTAAACCGTTTTCTGATGAATTTGATTTTCTTTGTAAACCCAAGATGTTTTTAATGTTTCACAATAGGCCGTAGCACGCACGAATTTATTCATAACATTGATCTGAGGGATTCAATACATTGCATTACTAATAAAAAGAAAAAAACAAGCGACTTTTTAATTGTATATAATACTTTGAAACACTTGTTTAAAGCCATTAATTTTGTGTTTCTCTATATTTACATAATAAATTTTGTATCTTTCCCCATTACTCGATACTTGATCAAATGCAAATGGAGTCTCATGTTTTGCAGCGTTGCTCAAATTCCGATTGCTTTTTTTTTCTCTTACCAAATTGCGTCCCTCTTTCGTACACGACGCACACGGGTTATCAAAACGGTTTTCGCAGTAGACAATAAACGAACAGTTTCCCCTGCTTTTATGATTGCCATAAATATATTGTATGTGTCCGACGAAAAATCTATCAGCCAGTTATTTTTTCGAGTCGTGTAACCGATCGACCGGCATAAAAATCCTGGGGGTTCTAAATGTCATAAAATCACATGGTCGGGCGTGTGTAACATCTTCCAATTCCCTGCGAATGGAGGTCCCCTATCGACACTGGCGTACACCATACTGAGGACCTCCACCATAGGGAGGAAAACTCCCTAAGCAACGACTTCCCTGATCGGACGGAAAATTCTAATCGAAAATTCCCTGGGATACTAATTCCGGGTCAATTCCCTTTATTGCGACCGACCGTTTGCAAAACATCCCCCTTTGAGGATCACGCTGAGGGGCTCTCGCGGAAACGGTAATTCAAACAATCGGTATCGATCGAATCGATGCGAAGAGCGGTGGTCGATAAAAATTCCGTCGCACGGCCCACTCGAATCGTTCCACTTCCTACGTCGGTGGAAAAGAGAGCCAAGGGGATCCGCGTGCCTAATCGATAACACTATCGTTCCGAAGGAGTCGATCCTCAGAAAGATTTTCGATCGGCCTCCCTCGATTTAAGGCATCGAGCAATTCCCCCCTCTCCTCCCCCGGTAATGTATGCGAGAAATTGTGTTTAACCATCGATTTCCTCCCGGGATAAACAAACAGACGATCGATAAATCGCCCGGCAAGGAGTGAATTTTAAAAACGGCTTTCGATTAGCCACCCTCGATTTAAGCGATCTAATAATTCTTTCGTAACGCACGTAGAAGTCGCATCGAACCTGATTTCCTTCGAGAAACGCAAAGAAAAAACGTTTACTATGTAAATACGTGGAAAAAGAAAATAAAATGTCAAGTAGAAAATTGCAATATTTTAATCTTCGTTCGCATTACACTGATATAATGATATATTAACCCTCGCACGACGACAGCCGGGTCTACATTTGTTGATATCGACTCTCGATCGAACAAACCGACTGGGATAACAATCGCGTAAAAGTTCACCACGGTTTACATACACCGGACCACTGTAGGGCGTGATCAAAAAATTGTTTCGAAACACTGTGTACAGGTGTTTCGCGTGGCAATAAAAGTGCAGCGAAAAGTTGTTTGAAAAACTGCACGCTCATTGTCGCGGAAGTCGCGCGTACAGTTTTCATGAACAGTTTCGGATCGTGTTACACGGCAGACTGGTGTACGAGAAGAATTTGTGAAAAAAAAATATTTACACACGCAGAATTTGCATGAGCGAAGTATTTACGCCGTCCGCGGTAACGTCGCTGAGCATAAACAATCCCAGAAGTTTCTGCGCCGAGCACGGACCCGCGCGTGTCCTCCAAAAAATTTAGAGCAGCTCCCCAAAGGGTTCTCTTTCCTAATAACGCGAGCACTTACATTCCAGTATAATACGCGTTAAAGGGCCGCCGCGGTAAGTAACGTTGCTGCATCTCGCAAGTAGCACGGCCAGCTACAGCACACTAAAAAGGTGGAGCAGACAGGAACAGCCGAAAAATAAGGGGTAAAAAACGCGTCCGGAGAAAGATAACGTACTAATATAAGAGAAAAGGGAATCTCTAGACGGTAGTCTCGGCGCGAGCGCTGAGAAGAGAGACAAAGAGAGAGGATGAGAGAGAGAGAGAGAGAGAGAGAGAGGCGGAAGAAAAAAAGGGAGGAAACGCGGACCGGAAAGAAGGGGAGAAGATATGAGGGGTGTGGATCAAAACGCAAAGGACGGCAGAGCGGCTCCCCTCCCCTCTGCTCTCCTCTCTCTGCTCCGATTGAGAGGACGAAACGCATCGTTGCGAACTCGTGATTAACCCCCGGCGTGTTTCCATCCCCTTTGCGCCGCGAGGAACCGCGCTCGACCTCAGACTTTGAGGAACTTGCCGTTCATTCCAGCAAACTTGCGGCGTTTCCCCGCTGGGAAAGGGAAATGAGGAACGGACATGCCGGCGAGAGAAGGAGAGCGAAATAGCGCGCGCGCGAGAGAGAGAGAGAGAAAGACAGGGGGTGGGGCGGAGTAAAATAAGAAAATAAGCGAAAAAGGAAACTCGGAACCAGGAGAAAAGGTGGAGAGAGGGTAACGGAAGATATATCCTGCGCAACGGAGAGTGATAATGCACGGAATTAAAAGTTCTGCCGCTCCGGAAACCATTCTTCGCCGCTTCCGGCCCCTCTATCCTCTTCCTTCCCATCCTTTTTGCCCTCTCCGCCTAGCTGAAATTGTTCGCGATAGCCCCCGGCGAGCGTGCACGCGTGTTACCCGCCGCTTTGTTTTCTTCGCCCTGGGACCCCCCGACAATCGTGAATCGAACCGCACCAATGATACGTTTAGCGCGGCGCTCTGTGTTTCGCCTGCACCGACGCGAATTTAAAGTGTTCAATGGCGTCCCGCCGCGTAACACGGTTGCATCTTTCACTGGGAAATACGATTCAAGCTATTGATTAAACGCGCCGACTTTCCGCACACCGGCGCGAATGCCGATCAATCTACGGAGCGCTGGTGTGTGCGAGCACCGAAAATGAATTTTTCGTTTATCAACGGTCTTTGTGCTTAGGTAATGCAATCAATTTTACGGACGAATTTCAAACTCCGTCGAGTCTCGTTCAACCGGGACGTAGAATTGGATTTTTTAATTGTGCCTTGGTACTGTACGCACAGGTTATCGGCGTAGACGCGGGCGAATTGTTTACAATGATCGTGGACGAAAATTATCACGAAAACCACACCCTTGTGAATTCGTTATCTGTATTGATTTATTTATAATACGAAATTATTTTTCAATTTTAGGTATGTACTGCTTTGTTTTTTATTGTCCTTGATAAAAACTCTTTCTCACTTTCGGATGTGTATTGCTCTCTATTTTCTTTTTCTTTTTTTTTTATTGTATTTATTACACACTCGAATTTCGAAGCCATGACCTGTATTTTAAAGTTTCCTTTATGCGAGATATATTGTATTCAGAATCACGATACAGCATCGAAGAGGTGTGCGCGAAGCTATCTCGAAATTTAGAATGAACTTTGTTTACGCGAGCCTCAATTTTCGAGGAAATTGATTTTGAATATTCATCGAGCTTCATGATACCGAATCCAATTCGACTGGTCTGACCAGTGCTCGGAGTTTCTACTTGCTGCGGGCATCCGCAATGATGCGGTGTTATTACGTATCGATCCCGTTGTTGTCTGTTGCTCCGGTCGGAGAATGTTTAAAAACGAATTGTTCTGAAGCAAAGATTTTTCAAACCTATTTTTCTTTGTGGTATAATTAGACTGCGGACTTCACGCGTTTTGGACAAAACCGAATCGGTTCAATTCAAGACCACGAGGAAATGAAGGAAATTAAATTTTCTTATTACTATCGTTACCGAATGCACAAAACAAATTTCTATTTAGTTCCCGTTTTCTGCAATTAGTAGGGACCAGGCTCCAGCGACCGTCAACATGTACAATTTTATTCCGATATAAGATTAATAAGAAATATCTTTTTATTTCGAGACAAGAAAATCTCCCCTCTTCGTACGAAATAGGACGAAAGCCGGTCCCGAACAATCGTCTTATATCGAAAGCAAATGCGATACGCCTGGAATTCGCAGGAGTCAAAGGGTTAAATTCTCTAAGGTAGGATTGCCACGATTATGCCATTTCGTAAACGATTCATTCGTCTCGAAGCAAAGAATCTTCGGTATCCTCGCCGCACTAAACGTCCGAAAAAATGGTCGACGACAAGCGGGTGCAAGCAATTCGGCCGATGTGTCGTAAAATATTGCATAAACATAAAAAAAAAAAATGACACGTCTCCTGGAAGAGCAGCATCGACGCAGGATCCATAAAAAGTGTATGCCCGGCGAAGTATCGTACGATTGTTTATTTCTTCTTCGGTCGGAGCCAAGCGAGCGAAACCGGAAGAAGAGTGCTCCTAAACCGAAAATTTCCGGATTCGAATATCCGGGTCGTCGAAGAAGGGCGAACGAATTCGCGTTTCTCCACGGGTGCAACATTCCTCCGGACTGTTACGCCTCTAATCCCCTAAAAAGAATCTTTTTAGTGCCCGGCGGAGCCCGGTGCCCGCGAACAGTTTTTGGATACGTCGGTCCACTTCGCTCGACAGTAACACGGAATTATGGCCGTGCCGTGAATCATCCTGCGTAAAAAAGGATACGATCGGGATGGTAAACTTTCCTGGCAAAAGGGACACCACCTCGGTCGGTATTCGTCGGATCCGTTGTTTCTAGGTACCCCCCTCACCCCCTCCCTTCGCCCGTGTATCCACCTTTGAAGATTCTACCCGTAGCAGCATTCGGCGTGCTCGCCGCGACACACGATCGCGAATTTCGTATTCGAATCACGCCGCGGGACTAGAATAACACTTTCCGCAAATAATAGCCCATCTGCCAGCTCGGAAGAAAACTGCTGGACCGTCAGGAAAGAGGATATTTTACGAGCGGGCGAGGCTTCGTCAGGAAGCGACATCGCGAATATCAGTTTCGTACCCCGCATTTCAATAAGAGCCGAGACTCGAACCACGACCCAGATTCGGGCAGACTGTTCTACACGGATCGCTGTTTAATTCGATCTTCGATTCGCGCATAAAGGCTCCGTGATATAGTGCGGCTCACGATGCAGTTCTCTCTAGAGTTTCTTGGAATCTAGTGTCTCGGCATTCGGAGAGTTTTTTTTTAAGCGTTAACAGCCATGATCACTTTTCGCATGGACCAACGAACCACCCTCTGCGACATAATCGAATCATTTCTTTCAGAATCGCTTTCGAAACGAAGATTTCGAAGTTCTTTTTCGATAGACCGCAGTCATTGAGAATCGTGGTAATATTTCTGTATTTTTACTGTCCGCATAATTGAACAGAGTATTTTTTCCAGCAACTGAGAATTTCTGTCAAAATTTGACAACCCAGTCGAACTCTAATTTACTTACTTACTTAGTTACTTTTCAAAATGTTTTTCAAAAATTCCAAAAATGAATAAGCGTAGATACTACGTTAAAATTTGGCTGATCTCTTGATGTATGTTGCAACGTTGAATAATGTTCCTATTGTTCGATAGAAAATTATTTTCCCAGTTCCACGCATAAATAGTCACGAGCCACTCTCTGTTTTATTACGTCCATGTGTCTGCGTTGTAGAAAATATTACGGTCCCTGAGTTGTGCGTATTTTTTGGACGCGTTTCATAAATTTCGGACATTTCGCCGCATATTCATTACTGTTATATATACATGTATATATATTTAAAACACAAAGTCGGATGAGAAATAACCACGTTTTTTCGAGCATTCGAAATTTATCTTAATATATCAGCGGACTTTATTGCAAGGTTCCCTGACATTAAAAATTTACCTGAAAACAATTTATTGCAATTGCACTTTTCCATTTCAGCTGAAAAGGAAGCCCGTCATGCGATTCTCGCCACAGCACTCAATCTTCTAATATTAAAAACTTTTGTCGACGTATAAACAACCATCGTAGCACGTTTCGGGTGTCTCCAAATTTTTGGACAATTTCCAAATATTCGAAATTCACCAAACTCTTTTAAAATTATTCATAAAAATTAATCGATAATGTAAAGGTGCATTAAAGTGGAATAGTCCAACGAATCTGTTTCTTTATATATGTACAACCGAAAAGGGGGTGATTCTACATTAAAAAATTAAATCGGAATAGGTATGCATAAAACAGCAAATTTGTTTGCGTCTACGCACGTCCAATGAAATGGAGGAGACGGTTACAGGCTGCATAAACGGGAAAACGAGGCAGAATCGAAAGCGGTCTGAACATTGTGGAAAAGCCGAACGCGCGCGGACGCAGGACGCGCTGAAATTTACCGTCGACATTATTTCCTTGTCAAGTGACTACAAAGTGAGAGTATGAATATTTCCCCGGCGTCAATTTCGCGGCTCGACAACACTGCCAAATCGCGGCCATGAATCCCCGCGCGTAAATAACGTATTTCACTGCGCACGCGTTTCGCCGTGACACCGGGGCATCCAACAGTCTCCGAAAAAAAAAGAACGCACGTACGAGCCGAAAAACGAAATAAAAAAATACACTGCGATGAGAAAAAAAAGCTAATTTGGAAGACCGCGGAGTGTCGCATCGGGCATCAACGGCGCGGCGTGCAAAAATCAGGAACGTTACGGAACCCGTGCACGACGCCGTTTTAAATTACAAAATTTTTACGTTTCGGCTGCCGGATCGATACCCACCACCGCCATCGTGTATTGTGTATTCCTCGGTTCCGCCTTCTGTCTCGAACACAGACAATGAAATGCGAGCAGAAAAGTTCCGCCTCGAAACGGAGAACGCTGAAAGATGGACATCGCGTCCTCATAATTGGCCAACGTTTTATTCATGCGTCGCTCCATACCGTCGCGTTGTAACCGTTCGAAGAAAATCCATCGCGAATATTTCTCGATGGATTAACCACGTGAAATAAGGGGACCGGAATTTTGTAGGTTTTGGTAGACGTCCAACTTTTCGCAAATTCGTAAATTTACGGGAAAATTAACATTTTTCGAACGGTACTGCCATCTTTCAAATAACAGGATCTTGGGTAATTTTATACTCGACGCGGCTGATCTTTATCCTCCTTATCTCCTGATTTATTTCACCTCATCGTTTTCCTCGTTGTGAACGTTTAACGTAAACATTTTTAGCGTTCACTAGGACGCAAATAAGATTGAAAAATAAAGTTCAAATCAATTTACGAGGAAGCCTGCAAAACGTACAGTACAAAAGTTTGATAATACACATCTGAAATTAAAAATTAAGAAGTAAGGGAACTTTAAGGAATGCCAGATTATTAAGGAAATTTATTCGAAATACAAGAAGTATCGATTGCTTTTGGTAACAAAATTGAACGTGTAGATTAATAGTACACCAAAATAATAAAACTTAATACGCGCACTATAAAATAGTTTATTCGTACACTTCGCCAGTGCACTTTGCACAACTTTCTGCAGATTCGACTGCGTATATTGAAAGTTTGCAACAAACAGTAAATTCATTTATTTAGTCGATGAAACAATTATTTTCAGAGCCAGCAGTCGAGCAATTGTTCTCCTTTCTCGAGTATGCTCAAACGTTAACCCGTTGAGAACTCCAGTTGCAATGCAAATCTACGAGATGCGAAATTCGCCGATGCGTCGTACCGAACATTACATATGTTTTGATTTCACCTGAATGAGAAACTATGACTGCGCATTAGACCGGAAAAAGTTACGCTGTGTCAGGATCACTTATTGGTGCTTCCTATCTCTCTCTCTCTCTCTCTCTCTCTCTCTCTCTGCCACTCCCTTTTTTACTTTTTATTTCGCGGGTGCTGCGATTGCGATTTATGTTACCAGCATGCGCACGCCTCCTGTATTTGTTTTCCATTCCTCCGTTCATTTTCACCCGGTCAACTTGCCGACCGTCCAGTGTTTTATTCCGTTTCATCGCTCGTTTATTTTAACACCGCCGCTTTTTTCCCGCCCGTGAACGCTGTCGAATAGCGACACTCCTTATTTTCTAGATCAACAGGCCGCACGCGAATACGCGAGCGGAATCTCTCAATATTTCTGTAAACTTCACTTTGGCAACCCAGAAATTTTGGACTTTTTACTATACCAATTCTGTACATCTTGACAAGAAAATGCCAAAAATCAATGTTTCAAGGCGAGGAATTCACTGGTTCAAAAGTTATAGGAATTTTCTCGTCAAGATGTACAGGTTTAATAGTAAAAAGAAAAAAAGTAAAAAATTTCTGCACTGCCAAGGTGCACTGCCACCTGGTGAAAATTGCAAAATTACAAGAATTCTCTAGGAAACAAGAATTTGTCTATTAAATGTTCTCCGTGTTTGAATAGTCACGATTTCTCGAAAATAATAGTGTCCACCTAATTTTTACTTGTAAAAAGGTAGCTGCATATTTTAAGATAATTCAAAGTCACTGTTGAAAGTACTCCAATTAATTAAAAGGAATTTTTAATCCCGGATAAATGTTACTATTGTTAGGACGTTCTGCCCCAATTAATTTTCCTTGAAATGAAAACGTAGAAATCTCTTTAATTTCGAATATAAAAATCCTTCACCTTTTATTCGAGATGATGCGCTCCGCGTATTTCATTGGAGATAAAAAATACATCAAACATTTTCCTTTTTTTTTTCTTAAAAATCTCGCGATCTCGACGTATCTACTAATGACTTGCCATGTGTATGTATGTATGTGTCTCCTATAATTATGTTACGCGTTCGGAGTAAAACGTGGTTTAATGGGACACTCAAAATGTGTACAAAAAGACTATAAAATTGAAGGGCACGTTTTCCCAGTAATACATCCGGATGCGCACATAAATTCCGACATGTTATCGCTTCCTGAAACGTATCATCGAGAAAATATTTCGGAAGACACTTTCGTGGATCTTCTTCGCACTTCTTGCAAGATGTATATGTGAAATCTACGCTTCGAGCGGAAAAAGTTCTGGACGATTCGTCGCACGTGACAGTTCGTTGGGACGTTTGATTATTAAAAAGAAATAATAATAAGAGCTCGAGGATTAGACGGTACAATGTGGAACGTGCAATTAGTAACACAGCGACACGCTCCGATAACGGTGATACAAGTTTTCCGCGATGATTGGTTTCCCCCATCGAGCGACGATCGGACCGGATAAAATCTGGTTTTTCCGGCGATGTATTTTTCCACCTTTTTTCGTTCAATCGAATCCGCTTTTATGTCGACTTCGGTGGATACACTCTACGAATTACAACCGTACGCGTCTCTCTCTCTCTCTCTCTCTCTCTCTGTCATTTTCTACTCTAATGTCTGCCCCACTTTTTTGCACACAGAGAAAATCGTCTGTGCTGAAACATGTGTGCGACAAGTCGCCAATTATTTTTGTACCTCCAGAATTTTTTCCCAGATTGATAGAGACAGTTTCCTGACCGAGAAATTTAGGAAAATGGTTTCCGAAATAGAAGGTAAAAATTTACAACTTTAATCGTGCTTTAGACTCCGAAAAATTTGCTTTCGGAAAGTGTTTGCGTATTGTTAGACTAATATGAAAATGAATTCTTTTTAAAGAACTGGATTTTGAGATACGAGGACTAAATAAAATTTGCCAAGAATGTGTAAGTAAGTATGACGATATAACAATTGAGTATAATGTCGGAATAATTTTGAAGTGTAAATTAAAATCAGTAATTGTATATTTTGTTTACGTGAACACTCTGGTACTCGAACAATACTTCAAAATGCTCTTAACATTTAGAAAAATACGGAAAATAACATCGTAACAGGCTGCCGTTATTACTGTTCCCACTAAAAGATTGGTATAAGGTAATTATACATTTTCCAACTAAACAGCAACGCGTTTATTTTAATTTAACAAAATGCAACCTAAGAATTCATAATTATAAATGTATCTCGCAATGCGAATGCATTAACATATACACGCAATTTACACGGAAGAGAACACATATTTTTTAAACACACAGCAACACATTCGTTTCAATCCAATGAGGCAGAACTAAAAAGATCTTGATTACAAAATTTATTAACCGGGATAAACAGAATTACACACACGATATTTTTCTTTTGGCTCTAAAAAAGAGGAGCCGGGAGTTCAAATTTGTAACCTTTTTTTTCGTGTCGTTAGCAAAATAACGTTAATGAAAATGGACGTTTTAATGGCATTTAAAATTATATTATATAGTGGTATTATTTTATAATATCACTAGAAATTTGGAACTAAAACTCATGTTCAGCATTGCATGAAAATTCTGCGGTCCTATTTTTTGCTGTGTTATTAAAATGTGAAAAAGCTTGAACGACATCTGTAATTGTATAGCGTAAAAATATATTCTGTTCAAGTGAAAGCATGAAAGGTGCCGGAACTTTTGACTGGCTTCAATTTTTCGGGGCTTTCGGCCGAAAATATCTTCCGCCGGATTTCCGCCGCGGTATTTAAAAACCGTACGGTTCACGAACAGTCGTCGGTAAACGGTAATGGTGAAAATTAAAATCCGAGTGCCGTCGGTCTTGATTTCCCCGAATTTCCGTCTTGCCATCCGACAGAATCGATAACGGCTTGCGAACTCATCGGTCGTGTTCGTTGTCGACGACAGAGGGAATCGAAGGCGCGAAATTTTTGCAGAAAATTTGTCCGCGCCGGGTAGGTACGTAAAGATCGTGAGGGAGGCGGGTTTCTTCGGAGGGGTTTTCCCTTTGCGCCGGGGCCAATTCAACCCCTCGGACATTAAATGCAATTTGCAGTGGCGGCGTGCGCGTGAGTGTTCTGGATTTCATCGGGCGCGACGATCGTAAATCGACGGGGGTGAATTTCGCGCGGATTCTCGTTAACCGGGTCTCCGAAATAAAAATTTCTTGCGCTCCGAAACGAAAATTATTGCCCGACGGCTCTGCAGAAGCGAATTCTCGCCGATCGGGATTTCAATGCGTAGATTCATTAAATTAACACGGGAATTGAGATTTTTAGCACAGATTAGGAACATTCAGTGTCTGTACTATAAGACTGAGATTCGCTTCTGAGGAAATCAACTGTGCAATAAGCGTTCTACTAGTGGCTTTTTTAATGACTCAATTCAAAATTGTAGAACGTTTTCGACAGGACGACACGAGGAAGGAATTAGAGAGAATATTTTCGATCCAATGCAACACTATAAATATCTGTACAATATTGCAAATATTGTAACCTGTATTCAGAAAAATGCTTGTTTCCACCCTCACAGAAACGTGTTTCGATTTGGCCGAGCTAATAACGATTACCTATAATACTTTACAATTATTTGCAACAGAAGTAAACCCTAGAAATCACTGTAATAAATCCTTGTTCTTCCATCTTAGCAGAACGTGTCCCAAGCTTGAAAGCGCAGATACTAATTACAGAATATTTTCATCGAGTAGCACAGGTTTAAAGAATCGCAAAATATTGTAAATTTTATAACTAAAAATCCTGGACGCCTTCGTGTTTCTTCCACTGAAACACGTTGGAATTCACAAATTCGTCTGCAAATTGCACATGAAAAGGGATCCCCTCAAATCCGTGTAAGATATTGCAAATTTTGTAACCGAGATTCCGGGAAGCTTTTGTCTGAGCGAAATGTGTCTGAGGGGACCACCCTGCGTATCGCTGTAAGATATTACAAATTTGTTAACCCAGGCTTCGGAAAGCTCTCCCGGCGTCCTTTGGCAAAACCTTGGCACATCGCGCTCGATTACCAATTACGGAATATCGCGGGCAGGAAGGGCAGCAGCCCGCGGTGACGAGAAAAAGGCAGCGGGCAACAATTTACTTTTCCCGGAGGGAGGATTCCCTCGGAATATCTCGACTGTCTTTAGAAACACCGGTGACCGGGGGTCCGGAGAAGCATTTTCTCTCGTCGCGTGTCTTCCTAGGAGTGTCTCTGCGAGACGTCGCAGTGTCTCGCGCTTGGACGGGGCGGAAAATTTTCCGCGCGTCTGTAAACGAAGCGTCGGCGCGCACATGCCGCCTGGGAATTTCTGCGAGTGCGAAATTTTCGCGCGCGAGGCAGTTTTCAATTGTCACGGTCAAGTGACGGGCCGCCGGATCGCGATGACGCTAACAACACGACCTTGTTCTTTCGACGCGTGGGCGGCGAAGAGAAATGAAAAAGAAAGATGAAGAAAAAAAAAAGAAAGGAGAGAAGTCAGAAGTCTAATCAACTCGGTGCCAACCCTCCAGGTCCGCTCGCGCACGAACGGCTCGACGAGCAGCCGCGAGAACTTTGCCGACTTATGCTGCTTGTCCACACGAGTGCACACCCTCGCGAATTTTTTCCTCGCGGCGACGAATTATGGCTCCTTCCTTGGCAACCCGGGAGAGCTCGATGGGCTTGATGACTTGACGACGCTGGCTCGGTCCACTTTGACCTTTGTACCACCGTTTATTCGGTTTCTTTTTTTCCCGTTAATTGATGGGTTCAGTTTCGTGTCATTCGAGATTCTTTTTAGAAGCTTTGAACTTTGTTCGAATTTGGCTCCACTTTCGTCGAAATTCGACGAATAATTCTTTCGTTTTATCGTGTCGTAATTAGACCGCGAATTTTCTACGTTTATATGACAAAAGTGAGTAGCTGCAATTGAAAACAGTAAAAAGATTAAAGGAGTTTAACAACGTCGATATACCATTTTTAACGTATAAAAATTACTGATGAGCGAAACAAGTTTTCACTTAGCTGCTATAGATTGCAATTGATGTATACAAATTTTATTTTGCATACAGATCCGCAGTGTAGTCATAATGTTCGCAGAGACTATGTTTACGGAGCACTATCGAGTAAACTATTTTGCGTTACTTTATAAAAATAACAAGGACTTGCTCCCCACAGTTTTAGAAATATTTTAAAAATAGTATACATCCGAGGAAATAAATTTGCTAGATAATTTCTCACGCACGCATCCTTGGAAGCTTAATAATATTAAATTAAAAATATCAGAACCCGTCTCGTTTTGACAGGTCCCGTAAACATAGCGTTTAAGCGAGTAACTCGCCGATTCTTTCTACAAGGGATACCCGTTCCACCGGATTGAGGCAAATCGCCGATAACCACGTATAGGTTGAATTAAAAATTAAGCGACATGACGCAGAGTAGACGCAATACGGACGCACGCTCGGTTGCACTCGCGCGTTCGTACAGGGCGACGAGTACAAATGTGACAGCGGGTGAATTTATTCCCGATGAGCTTCGCGAATTCCACGATCCACAATGCTCCGCCTCGTCTTCGCGGTTGTTTATCATCGAGGCGGGACGCGCGAAACGGCGGTACATCTTTATCTCCGTTCCCGAACTAGTGGAAAATTGATTCGCGAAAGAAGAAGTGCTGCCACCTATGACCAGAACAATTTTCTCGCCATTTCCAGAAAGAACATTATATACAAACACAGTACACCGTGTTTTTCTACATTTCCCTCTCACCAAATTTTGTTCAGACCTGCTGAAACGCTACAATCAGCAATGTATACATTCTGAAAAAAAAAAGATAAAACATAGAATTTCCAGAGAATTAAATGGCACGTGTTCCGGGTCCATTTCGAGGTGTACCGAGGAACATGCCGAGACAAAGTGTGCGCGTAAACGACCCGAAAAGTATTCTCCTCTTCGCCCAATAAGTTCGCGGTGGCTCGCGACCGTAAATTCATTTAAAAGAAACACATATTTTCGCGTGTCCGGGTCTCGGTGCTCCGGTTCCGGTAACTCGGCGAAGAAATGTGGTTATTTCGAGTGATATCTACGGTGGCGGCAAGGGGGAGGGGGTTCGGGCATTCCGAGCACGTTGTAGGAAATCAGAATCAGAATTACGAGTGACTCGCGCCGACAAGGTTGCAATTTCGCGGTAATGCGACGTAATACAGACGCGGCGGACGGGGAAGCTCGAAGGAATATCGTCGATAACCGGCCGGAAACGACGACGACGACGACGGGACGAGGCAGGTAGAGGACATTCCGCTCGCAGATCGCACTAATGACGAGGCGAGGGACGATTCGAAGAATTATTATCGATAATCGAGAAAATACGGGAACACAGTTTCCCCCGCTCGACAGGCAACGTTCTCTCCCGGGGAGAGCGAGAGAGCCACCGCGACGAGAAAAGGAAACGGCAGATACTAATGAAAGATAATCACGCCGCCGGGGCGAAATAATAAGAAGTTAATTCGATTTTTCTTGCTCCGTTTCTGCTGTGAATCAACCCCCTCTTTCCGCCGTCGAGCCGATTAATAAATTCTTGGACAACTCCGCTATCGATTGGATCTTAGCCCCTCGGTCGCAGCCCGGTAATTAAAAATGTTACGGAACCAGCACACCGACGCGCTCTCGTCGAACGGGAGGAAATTACTGGACAGTGGAGAACTCGATATAACGTAATTACTGGCTGATATTGGCCGGATGCTGGCTGGTGTTTAGCGGAACCAGTCGGCCATGTTGATCTGTGAAATTGAAAAAGAGCGGACGGATTATGGACCCATTATCAAGTCGGAATTGATTCTTGAATAGGGGTGGTGTCGACGAACGCGGACCTCGCGCGATTCTGCCTTTTATTTTTTTTTTTTTTTTGCGGTTTTTCACTTCACCGATTCTGGTTAAACAAGATCTGCGATTTGCCTCCCTTCTCGTTGCTTCTTGCCAATTTTGAAATGGCTGCTCGCGTTCAATTCGCACACGAATTCGAAACGTGTCCAACGGAAGACTATTTGCGAACTATTCTCACGGTTTCGGTAATTCTGTGAAATACAAAAATCGGACATCATTTCGATCGAGTGTATGGAGATCATATTTCTCGGCGCGGAAAATTATTCGATCACTCGCCGTCCTTAACCGCCTGCAAATTGGTCTGAAGCTTTAATCGAACCGGGGAGACGTCACGGTCGGATTGAATTAATCAAGCACGGCTGTAAGACACTAATGGATCTGTCCGTGGTTGTCGATGTCTAATTACACGATCGAACGTCTGGATCCGGTGACGGATTCCGCGGCAGACTTTTCGCTTCTCGTGGAGGAGGAGGAGGATGAAAAAAAAAAGGGAAATAAAAGAGAAGAAGAATCCGTCGATTGTCCTCAAGGAAGGAAACTTTCGTGGTCGAGAGGAGGTTCGTTTGAGAACGAATGTGCCAGACGACGAGTGAAATCCGGAGGTCTGTTAGTTTCCAGTAAAATGGGGTTGTCGGGAGGAGGGGAGGGATGGGGGTGGATTGGGGAACGACGGGGTGCGGAGATCGAACAGCCGGGGAATTAGAACGGATTAGCGATTCTCTTTTTCAATCTCGTGAGAAAGACCAAGAGAGTTCGTTTCCTTTTTTTTTTTTTGTTATAATTCGCGCTTCTGAGACTCGACGGTAATGACGCGCGAGCGTTCGCAGATAATGAACCCTTCTCTGTGTTTAAGTGCCCCGTTGATTTAAGAGTTTTATGATCTTGTTGAATTCGACTACGATAGGCCGGATAATTGCGGGGAGCCTCGTCGATTAGCATTCACAACGTTCCGATACTTCATGCGTTAATGTAAACGATCACTGTCCGATTGCTTGTTGCACGTTCGCTTCTATTGCCTTGTGCCTGTTCACTGCTCGGATAAACAACTGCTTCGTACTGTAAAAACAATATGACTTTTATAGAAATGGATTTAGTAGGTTCACGAGACAGCCAAAGACATTAGAAGAAAGCATTATTGTATTTAATACTGGAATATCACAAGATACTAATTTCCTGTCACAAGACACTCGGTTACATCCATTTTCTTCTAATGTCTTTGGCTGTCTCGTGAACCTACTACATCTATTTCTATAAAAGTCATATTGTTTTTACAGTACGAAGTGCAAACGTACGGAGTTTTGCAAAATGAAGCTGTTAAATATTTCTGAAAACATTCGTTGAAATATTCAGCTCACTCGTGAGTTTGTAAGGTTTTAGTTGACGTTGCTTTTGATGGAATGAAGAATGGAGTCATTAAACAGGTAATGTGACCACTCACCGAACTCCATAGTCGTTTGAACAAGCCTCCATAAATAATCTCCAACTCTTTCCTAACATCCTTTCCCGTTTAATGTTCTAACCACGTTCCTCGGTGAATTTCGCTATTGATCAACCGTTCCGGTAGTAAATAATATGAAAAGTTCAACAACAGAAAAGTCGAACGGCCTTGTCCAAGAACAATAAATCACAGTCTCGAAGTTATATGCAGCGTAATGAATTTCACGGTGAACGTGCTCCATCATTGTTGCCTTCGAGAAAACGATAATTTCTGCTTAATGTACGATTATGCGCGACGACGAGACACGTTAGCGCAAGAAAAAAATTAATTAATCGGCTCATCGATTTCGAGGCAAGTTCTCAGCCTATCCGAGTGCAAATAAAATTCGTTATAACGAAGAAACAACGCGGGAGACGCGAAGCAATAATTTCGACGCAAGCACAATCGAGCCGGTTATTATGATTAATCGAAACATAATCTCGGGATCTTCAAGTAAATATTCCATTCGCGGTTACGATATCTCGAATTTATTAACATCCTTTTCTTCTTTCGAACGACACGTGTTTATTTGCTTCGCGGACACGCTAATAATAAAACTGCCACGTGCATCGAGCACCGTGCGTACATGAATGTTTAACAATGCTCGGCGCGTCCTGCGTGATGCAATTATCCACGGTATTAATTAAAAACAATATTAATTAAAATCGACTGACGTAAAGCGTTCGGCCGGTCTCTTTTATTAGTTATATTACGGGCGACATTGTACGAAGTAATGTTCCCGGCGTACTACGTTATTCAGGATGACAAGGTATCAGGGCGTGACGTTTAATTTTTCGTTTTAATGACCCCCAGAAGCACCGGCTTTAATTATATGCATATATTTTTCGAAAAAGTTAAAAAGTTACTTATTTTCATAATACAAATTAAATTTAATGGAATTATTTTTTCTTCACTGCCGTCTGTTATGTAACCTTATCAGTTTACCTAAATTTACATTAAAACTTCATATAACTTTAAGTTACGAATCAAATTTTACTAAGAAATGTGAGGCCGCATTGCCACCCCTTCCTCTAATCATCGGGGAGTACAAGTGCATACAATAAATATAAACTTCGTTTTCTAGAAGATTATAAACGACGACGAAGATAAATACAAGAGGCAGGTGTGAATTTCAAGACAATGATCGCCCGCACGAAATTTCCGTGACAAAACGACTCTACAAATTGCCGAAATAGCAATTACCAAATCGCGCTAATTATCTCGGCGAAATAGAGCATATCCAGTCCATTGAAGCGAAGTAACAGGGTGCGCGGTGGCGGGGGTTAATTTTAATAATCGCCCACGGTGGCCCCGGCAATTTCCCTTTTCATTTCCCCGAGTCCGATGGTCATGAACCCGGGGGTTGAACCCGGGATAGTCCGGGGGTTCACGCGTGTCGTCGTCCGCGGCGAGGACAATCGAAGTATTCTTCGTTCGGGAAAAGAATAAGAGGGCGGCGGCGGCGGCGGGGTCGAAGGGGGGCGGAAGGTTCATCGTCATGGAAGTCACGGCTAGATCGGGGCAAGCGTTTTCATAGTTGGCCGAATCGCTGCAGGCGTCTCGCTTAGAAGGTTCCCTCGTTATCCGGAAGGCAAACTTCTTCCACCCCCTCCGCAGCCCCCGATGAGGACGATGAACGAAGCGATAAGGAAAGTTCGTCCCGGAAGGTGGCCCCGCGCCGAGATAAGCCGGCCCGCCGAGGTTTTCTTAGGGCGCAACCGAGCTTGCGGAGCTTCCACCCCCCTTTCCGCCATCTTCACTCTCATCTACAACCCTCCTAGTCGCCGCCCCCCGTCACCTTCGCAACCCCCTATCCGTTTTTGCCCGTGGGACTAGTTAATAGTTTCTGCGCGAGACCTTGGCCAAGATAAAGACGAACCCCCCTCTCCTACAGCCCCCTTTTTAAAATCCCAACACCACCCTTCCACACCATAATATAAGTACAGGTGTTCTGTAACATGTGCACGAAAAGATTTGCTCGAAACTGAATTTGTTCCCTGACGGGATTGAAGCTCGCAGAACTTCCAACCCCCGTCTCCGCCATCTCCGCCTCCCTTACGAACCCCGTGAACCCCTTCCAGCATCTTTTCTACCCCCTATCTATTTCGCTGAGTGTCTCGTTAATAGTTTTTACTCGGAGCCAAGATAAAGACAAGACATGATTGCGAAGCAACGAACGGGCACCCGGGCGGAATTAAATTTCGCCGAAGGTGGTGCGCGCGCGTGCTACGGCCCTGTGCCAGCTCCGCACACAATACATCGGCGGAGGAGCGGCAGTTTATCTTGGCGGACGGGCCACGTGTTATCGAAGCGCGTGTTCCGTGAAGTATGAGCTCTCGATGCGATCCCGGCGTGATGAAAAATGGATAGAGGTCGATGGAGCCACGGAGGTCCGAGCGGGTTCGAGGGTGCCTTCTTTCTTTTTTTCCTGCGGGTCTCCTCCTTTTTCTTCCGGCAGCTCGCGGAACGATCCTCCCGACTTCATAAGAAAATTTGTTCCTCGAACAATCGTTTCGGAGGAGTGCTGCGACGGAGTTTCGCTTTGGAACGGTTATTATTGCAATTGCGGGCGAACGGTGACACGGTCGTTTTCGTGTGAGGGGTTTAGGGTCGCGTCGACATGTCAGATTTCATATACTGGTTTGTCCGGAAAGTTCGTGTCGATTTTTCAGGGAAACTCAAACGCAGTACATTTAAATTTCGATATTCATTTATTGAATTATTGTAAGTGCAATTTTGTTCCATAATCTTTCTCCATCTGTCACGCAACTGGCGTATTTCGGCGAAAAACTTTTAAATATGATTTTTTGTGCTGACCAAAGAGTTAAAGTTTTTGTCATTACGGGAATTTTCAATTGACCGAAAGAGATGAAAACCTGAGGGTGTAATGGCTGCTTAATAGGGTGAATGGGGTAGTATATCCCAACGAAGCTAACAAAACATATAATGAAACTAATAAAAATTAATGTATTCTAATCAAACTGTTTTCTAAAAATACCCGAAAGATCACCTTTTTAGACTACGCACACATGCCATTTGTTTTCAATCATTTTGACATATTCTATCCTAATGCCACGTACTGAAAAACGGCACCAACTTTCCGGACAACCGAATATTTATGAGTCGGTGAATTTATTCGGTTGAACGTTCTTGGATCGAGTAAGACATTTGTTAATATTCTTCCACCTCTTGTCATAATTACAAGTACATTTTAAGCGTGTTAATGAAACTCGTGGAAACGGTGGAAGGAAGTAACGGAGACTAGTAATTAACGCGTTAAGTGCCAAATATAATCTCCAGAGATTCTAACAAAATCGGAGCAACTTAATTAACGAAAGCGAAACCAGAATTTTTAAATGTATTATAGGGGATGCCGTTTTAACCCTTTTGAATTCTAAAGATCTTAATAAAATTCGGTTTACCTGGATGTGTCGCAATAAAAACGAATTTCTAAATCTAGTCAAAAATCACTGTCAGTCATATGTTGCTGAAATGGCAGCCAACGTGTTAATCGAATAAATCATTTTCTACGGAATACGTCGGCGAAAACAAAATGTCGGTGCGAACAGTATACTGGGAAAACAGTGTCGACATTGCCGGGGAAGTCGCTGTCGGTCAAGTAGAACCCCCGCGAAGACGCATGACTCTTTTCACTGTTCGCCCGCGAAAGCCCGGTTGCTCGCAGATGATACTCCTCTAATAATTTATTCAAGCTCACGTTGTGAAATCGGTACGCGCCACCCGATAATTTTCAAAGTGTCCGTAAACCGAAGGGAATTCGCCCGCATACTCCTCTCTCGTCCCGGCCGGTGGTTGATGATCCATATTGTAGGAGAATCTTGGTAACTGCAGCTGCGATCAGTGTGCATTTTCATACAGTGATTTATACCATCGGAATATCTAGGAATATTAAATTATCAGAGAAATTTCGTGCCCCCCCCCCCCCCCCCGGAATACGCGCTTGTTTCGGTTTAAATGCGACGCCGGAATAAGATATTAACCGGGGGTTGTTCAATATTTCATTGGCCGTGAGCGCCGCGACGTGATAAGTGTTGTTCATGTACACCGTGCTCGCGTTTATGATACATTGATAAGGGCGAAATCTTGGCACCGATTTACAGTTCTGCTCGATTACTCGAAAAACATTATATTCAGTTTCTGCTAAGATTATTTGGGGTTTTAATTGTCAGCTTATAATTTTATTGGAAATGTTGCTAACACATGGTGATATTTGAAATGCGTTTTCACAGATCAATTGCAGATTACATAATTGTTGTTATTATAGAGTATACGCGGGATTTCGATGGCTTTTTCTTTTCATCTGTAAACACTGTGGCGATAATGGCACAAAGGAGTCTCATTATCAGGATATTAACACAATTTCGAATTCATTAAAACTGTTCTATACAAATGCTGAAAACGTGTGGGAAGTTGAATTACAGTTGAAAAAATGTTTCCCGTTTGTTCGGACTCCAATGAATAGCTATACTTTCAACACAATTTCCGGTACCGTTTTGACTTGTGGCCATCTATCATTCCCTTTTGTTATAATCATGTTAAGTTTAACATGAAATAAATCTGCGAATTCTGACGGCACTATAAATTCAGAAACAATTGGATGTCAAATGCGAGAAAATCGATTTCATACTTTACACGATTGTTGCTTAAAACATTAGATTAAAAAAGTATGAATTATAAATATTTCAGAGATACTCTTCAGAATACAGGATTATAGAAGGGGAGGAAGAGGAAAGAAATGTAATTTCTTTTCCCGTCTGTTTCAACTGATTAAACGCAGTTAATAAAGAATGTTAAACTCAGAGAATCTTACAAAGTTTGGTCAAAGATTCTCGGAATGAATACCGTAAAAAGTTTACCTGTTTGCTTTTTGTTGATATTAGATTTCAATTTCGCAAACGTTCAATTTCTCCGGGAAAAAACTAATTTGCGTTTTGAAAAGAATCCACTGTATTGAAAAATTAAGAATTCTCATTTTGAACGATTCAGAATTTTCTTCGAAACATTTCAGTAATTTTTAAGAGCCTTATGCTATCAGGCTTGCTCTCTTAATTAATTCCGTAGAAAGTGAAATCTGTAGAGGACCACAAATACAGGATCAAATAATGTATAATTAGAATTACGTTTTCGATGAAATTTTACACATTTGCCGGAAATGGAAGAAACGTACGAATGCTCCGAACCTTTTTCATCAGTTCCCCTGATTTACGGTATCCTTTATGATTTCCCTCACGCTTCAACAATCGCAAATCCGCTCTGATCCCGTCGCTGAAACGTTCGACGCGTGTTTAATATTATTTACGTCACGGTCGTTTCTGTTGAATTATCGATGGTGCATTTTGCAACGCAAACAACGCGCCCGCGCATTGTTCCGCGCGCAGTCCGCGGTTATAACAAAACCAATTTAAAGATTCTGACGGCCTCATTGCTCTAATTATTTTCTCGCTGTTCCCACATTATCCCCGGCAAATTAGGAAAACACAATGAGCAAATTTCTGCCACCTCGAAACCAAATAAAGTGTTAGATTCTGAAGTGATCGCTCTAAATTAGAACTTTCATAATCAACTTCTATCGAACCGTCGATCTGGTTCCACAATGTGCTAGAAACGAAATAATCAACGTCGCATCGCTTCAAAATTAAATAAATAAATCAATAGAAATTATATTAATTAATAAAATTTACTTTGACTTTGTGTATGAAAAAAAAACATCAAAATATATTACTTTACGCTATAAAATAAGCGCGGATGAGACCGGATGTAACAAGAAATATGAAATTCATGAGAAATACTCTCTTATAATTGGGTTGAATATATTCAAATATTTTTCTCAAACGTGAACGTGGGAAACATAATGGCGCACTGAATATAATTAAATTCAATATTGTTTTTGAGCCTTCGTTAATGAATCAATAAACAAAATGGACTTTTGGCTACCGTGAATATATATTAATGAATCATGAATATATTCTATTCTCATTTGATGGCTTGTTAAAATACACATTTACAATCCGCAACTTTCTATACTGTTATTAATATTTTATATTCCTCGCCGTAATTCATTTTCCCGTTTCCTTGTATTCCACGTACGTTTCACTGCACACATTCATTTATTGAATTATTTTCCGTACGTGCGGGTGGAGTACTACGGAAACTGGACGATTATTATTGAAAATTGAGCTTGTTAAGGGGTGCACGGGATCGGTCAAAAGTTCGCCGGCGGCGAAAGATTTGTCGGATCGGGTGGTATCGCGACAAAAGAATATCTCTCTCCGCGAAGAAGCGGAGAATGTCCAACAAGCGACATTTACGAGTAATCCGGCGGGGCTAACAAACGGGTCGAAGTCATCGGAAACAATGCAGTCTGGCGGACCTATATCGAGGGATAACTTTTTATGAGGAGAAACAGTCCTCGCCTTGGCGAGGTCCGGCGAAGCAGTAAAATTTAACAAAGCTTTTACCGTAATAAAGTAGGAGAAGAAAAGGGACAGTGGTAAACGAAGTGTGAAGCACATCACGGCGAAATCAATAACGCCACTGAGCTTGTTATATTATTATTGATAGTTCGTGACCACCGACGGAATCCAATCGACGCGCAACCCTTCCCCCCTCCCACCCCCTATTTTATTCCTTTCATCGCGTACGAAAGATGATTTTCCCATTTACTCGGCGAGTATATCCCCTCTTCTTGTTTTCGTTGTTCACGACGCTGGACAGAAATTTCCCGAGTTATGGCACCGTGTTTAGGGACGCGAAAGTTTCGTTGCGTCGCGAGTTGGCGCGCGAGACACCACTGTTTTAGACTGCGGATCTCTGGCGCGTTTGCACCCTGAACATTCACGAAATACTAAGCTCGTTCGAGTTTAATGTAGTCAGATTTTCATACAATTTTTCTTCGTTCGACTTTCTGTGAGAAATACAGTTCAAAAGGAACATATTATGCTCTCTATTAAAAGTTCAAGTTTCAATAAGAATTGAAATGTCACCCCCTGCACAGAGAGGAGCAATAAAGAAGTACACTCACGGTCGAAGGGGCTCGTTTCGTTCGGCTACACAGGCTGTCAAAGAGGAACAAACGAATGTCTGGTAATTTATGTACGACTCGATAATAGAATTTAAATTTGCTATTAAACCTTGGTGCTGGAGATCGGTTCGCAGAGCAAATCCGGCCGGGTGCATAGCGGCGGGATCGCATCGAAAGCCAACCATAGCGAGAGGGTTAAAGATTTATTACACAATGGATCGCGGGTTTGATGCGGCGAAAGCGTTAGTATAGAATTTAAGCTCGGACCGCCGCTAACGCGGAACTAATATCGAACTCGGATACTGGGTCAAACTTGCTATTGGGGAACGAAAATAAACCGGGGGGAAAACTGCAGGATTTTCCGGACTTTGCGGATTAGGGGTGGTAGTGACAGGATAGGACACACAGTTCAAGTAGTTCCCGTAGAGAACGTCGAAGCTAGACTAACGGCGAACCTCTTACCCTATAGATGACAGAGTGTTTACCGATGCAGATCGTGTGGTGTTTGTCGGTATGCAGAAGATTAGCAGCGTGGAAGATTCTACGTTCGTAGAATATCGCGACAGTGCTCGCAGCGTTGATACGCTCGCGATTAGCATAGGGTACCGCGTTACACTCCGGTGCAATAATGTTGGCAAGCGCATTGTTGGCAAATACGCTGTTGGACTATCAATCTTCGTTTTCCCGATCGCTGTTGCCGACGAAGTTCCACCTGGAACACTGAAATCTTCCGAAATTAACGGGAGCCAATCGTGAAACCGCATTTCCCTCGATTTATAGAAACGGAACTGCATGTGAAATTAATTTCCAATAGATAATACAAGGCCACCGAGAAATGTACATGTGAACGATTACTTTCGAACGATCTCAAGAATCGCCCCTTTCAGGGAAATACACCATTTCTGGGACACCCTGTATATTAAGCAAATTGCAATGGAGTGACGTTGGGCGAATGAGCACACAATTCCTTCATTATAGCTAACGCAATCCATTTTAGTAGTCACCAGTTTTCCAAGATTAAATGCAAATAGTGCTACCGATGCTTACGTGAATGAATTTCAGTATTAGACTATATTAATTGCTATCATGTTGCTTCGAAGACGTAGAAAAGAATTTAGAAAAGAATTTAGGCCGCGCACTCTTCTAAATGCACGACGCCAAAGCGGAGCTTATCGATGTTTATGTAATTAACGAGTTCACCCAATAAGCCGCTCGAGAAGTTCCACTTGTAACACGCCAACCCCCCCCCCCCCCCGCCATTGTGTACTGCCTATGCATACTCGAAATATCGGGTTATCGGGAAAGTCCTGGCAAGCGACATTCAGTATATCGTTAGTCCAAAGACTTAACTTTAAGCCGGGCGAACTTGCAGATCGAAATTGATTTAGGTTTAGGCGAGCGGGGAACACAGCCAGGGAATTTTACGCGAGGAGATCGTGAGATCGAAGATAGGCTTAGCATTAGGCCATTGTGGAATCGTTGAGCCTCCACTTGGAGCCACCTCTGCCGATGAGCAATCAGTGTCTCCCCGGACTCACAATGCTTCATCAAGAATGACGCCGAGCTGATGGCTGAGATACCCGAACTTTTTGCTCGAGATATTCGGCTGAACATAAAATGAAACATTTCGGTAAATTGGCTCGTTCTCTGTGAAGCGTTACATTTTTCGCGATGACTCTCTATCTTTCGAACGAGTACCTAATGATTCCGTCCTCATTCTTGCTAATATTTTTGCGAGAGCTACGTCCTCCGTAAGTTCCATTAGGATCTGGTGACGTCACTTCGGGATCGTACCTCGTAAGAGATGCAAATCAGGGTTTACGATAACCGGGGGGAAGTTCGCGAAACAACTGGCAACGATGCAACACGTTTTTCGCGCACACATACTCGTCGGCATCCGCAATTCCGACGGCGATTCCTCTGTCTGACTTAATTCCGACCTTTCGAAACTTTCGTCATTCGTCCCTTTGACAAATCGACGCCTCGCAGCAACGATCCGTTAACTAACTAGCGAAACGGTTGGCCGTGTTAACTTTGCATCCAGCCTTCAAACGTGGCCCGACCGACCCTGTGTGATCGTGAAATTCGTCGGAGCTTTGGCCCCGATTTCCGGCGTCGGAATTCGAGCCCAGACATTCTGATCCTCTTTGTGCCGTTTCGCGCGGCACATCCCCCTCCGACCCCTAGCCCCCGGGGGCTTTGACAGTCTCTCTCGACCGGAGCCGAAGGGAATAGTGGAACCGAAATTTTACGAGCCGTCGCGAGGCCCCCTCTTTTATCGGGGTAAAACGCCGAGATTAGACTGTTCGGCATTAGGTTAATCGACGCCCCTCCCCGCGCCGCGGTCTTCGTCGCTCGAGGGACACAAAAGATGGGTTACCAGGTCAACGATGAATCTCCGTTTCTTTTCAAGTAACACGTTCCGCGCCACGTTGCGTCATACAGTCTTTCCTCGATATGTGTCCGAAATATCTGGCCGATAAAAGTCCCAAAATATCCCCACCGCCGCGAGGTATACCTTGTCAAAGGCCAATAACCTCCGCTCTCCTTTTCCACGTTCAGCAGTGTGTCAAAGAATAGTTTCTTCTAGCCGATATATGTCCCTGGGTAGACTGTCCAGTATTGGGACGACGTTACTCTTTGATTAGGTTTAAAAGAAAATTTTTGTAACGACTAGACTGCAGATTTTTACGTAAAAATCGTTCTTTGTTATTTTGAGGTACACGCAGCCCCTTGAAGCGTAGGCGTCCGCTACCATGATCGAAAATTGCTAATCTGACTGATCGGGCGTTGAGTCGCACGGCTCGCTCACGAAACACAATTTTTTTTTTTTAGACACTAAATCTACGTCACCGAACCTCTGAATAAACTAAAACTGGGTCACTCTATAAAAAATCGATCATTTTTTGCAGTCGATGTCGGGAATTTTGGTAAAAATGAAATATGACGAAGCATGCGGGAAATTGGTGATGGTTTAAATCATCATTCGGCTGATTTTGAATTTGTTCGTAAAAATATTTCATTACTCGTAATAAATAGAGTATACCGCGAGTCAAATTTAATTAAATACGGAATTTTTTTCATTCGTATTCGAAAGTTTTAGGTTAGAGATTACGCTTGACGAAGCACCGTAACTGCCCTGTGCCATTTATTTGGGGAAGTTGCGATCGTTCTGTTAATAAACCTGGAAAAAACGCGTCTTTTCAAATATACGCAAGGACCCCGTTTAAACCGGCCGAATGTTAATTATGAATTTTTAAGTACCGATATTGCCAGGAAAAAGCGAGGCACGTTTCATCGTTCGTCCGTAAACTGTTAAAAAAAAAAAAGAACTTCGTTGCGGATTCCGGTAGAATTTTTTTTTTTTTTGAGCAACAATAACACCGAAAAAAATTTCAAAGTTTCCAGGGCTATTATTGAAATTACGCTAGACGGAAAAAATTCTACCCGGCCGGGTTTTAATTGCGATGTATACGTAAGTGAAGTTTAAAGGGAGTTTCGCTATCAAATTTCCCAACTCGTCTGCCGGGTACATTTTAATTAAAGTGATTTTGAAACAGAAATACTGAATCAGCAATGTAACGCAACGCTCGGTCCGAAGTGCGACAACATTACCGGCAAATAGTCTATCATCGAATTTACTTTGCACACCGTTATCGTTATGACGTGGTGTGCGGGCGCCGCGTATTTGTTAGAAAATGCCGATTACAAAATATGAAAAATCGGAGTGGCTCTCGAACCGCAGTATAATCTCATTTGCAAATTCGAGTGCATTTTCTGTAACGAGAACACAAGGGTCGACGCGTTAACACGATTATTTGTATGAATCATGTTTATGCATTCACTGCTATATATTTGTTGACGGTACTACATGTAAATTCAATTCTTTATCATTCAATAGCAAATATTTGGAAAATATATGACGCCAAATTTTAATACGGTTCTTTGTTTCGTTACAGGTAAGGAGTTTCGACGATCAGCCTCCCAATTTTCAAAGGATAAAATTAATTCCGCGAGTAAGTTTGCTAATTATTATTTCACGGGTAACGAGCGATAATAGCAACTGTTTTTGGACTTGAAATTTTACTATCTCATCACCGTCCTATTTACCACTTCGATAGAGATGAAAATTACATATAAATATATATATATATATACACACACAAATAATTATTACATTTCATAATATTACTATAGTATTACTTACAATTGCATCGAGTCACTGCATTTTTAAAGCAGATTTTGATGGCCCGGTGAAGGATTAAATTCTTTCCATCTTTCTTGTATCAAATTGGGCACAAAGGCTATCAGTCGAGTCTTGATTATTGCGAAATATTCCCGTTGCGTATAGGAGAACGTGTGCCACGTCAGAGCAGCGTTTCGCAGAACCTTTCGCTAGTATAGTGACGAAACAAGCTCTTTGAGTCACCGTCTCTCGCTAGCTATGCAGTCGGCATGCAGTCGCATTGTAGACAAGTCGTGCTCCATGCCACTTAATTCCACCGTGACCAGGTCAAGATCGCACGCGATCTTGACGTGACCTCGTGCATTCCGCTCGGCGATCGCGAATGTTCGTCCCGAAAATCCTCGAAGAAACTCGAAATCGCGCCTCTCGGCTGGCATGAAAAGAAATCCGCGGAAAAAATGTCTGCCGCCGCGCCGCCGCCGCTAATCGAGATTAATCTCGGCCGCGAAGAGTAATTGTTGTCATTAGGAACGCGGCGTTAGAGGGCCGCGCGGATTGGTAGAACCGGCGCGTAAATAATCGTCCTCGTTATTGAACACCGCTCTACGAATGGAATCTGTTGGTCCAAGGGTCGGAATAAATATCGATGAATTTTTCATTCGAAATCGCCGCACAGATTGATTTCCTTCTCTTTCTCTCGAAACAGCATCGAGCAGCTTCGTTCATTCCGCCGGCGAATATCCTTTGGGGAATCTTGTTCCTGATTGTACCGGTGTGCGGGACGTCTGCGTTGAATTGTTGCACGCAGTAACTGGATTGTTGACTTGTAAATGAGAACACGTTTGCTGGGCAAATTCTGAACAAGCGCATACATTTTCCCGGCAACGTTACGCTTCGACCTGCGATCTGTGGACGTCTCGGAAAAGTTCTCTGAAAGTTTATTAGCCGTGGGAAAAGGGAAGCTCCGATATGTAAATCTGTGCGAAAATTTTTTCAGAAAGAACATTTTTTTAACTTTTTACAGAGGTTCCAATTTATAGCGTTGTTGAGGTGAAACAGGTCTTCGGTTTCCCATTTTTCTGCAGCATGCAAACATTTCTGCCGCGGAAAAGAATAATGTCATGTGAAAGTAGAGTCTTCGAGCTTTAATATGAGCTCAGGTTTGTTACCGTGCGATGATTTTTTACGAAATTACAGTGGGTTAAATGTCGACAATTTCTCGAGCATGAGAAACTCAGTGTTCAAACACTTTTTGGACACACTGTATATTATGATAAAAGCCATTGAATAAATATGTTTTTGTTCTTTTCATAAATTAATGTATGATTGAGAGTTTTAGTGCTCTGTAGATCTAGTGTTAATGGATCTTTAATCTTTCTAGAATTAGAATACTGATCTTATTACTGAAATGGCGATTTTGATGGATTTTCGACTTACATATATGAACTTTCAACAAAAATAATCCAGACCATTTTCACAGCATTTCATTCTCTTTCATACTATTTCCAACTTATTGGATCTATTCGGGGGAGGATCTATTGGGTTAACCTACAATTTCGAGCGAATTTTTATATGGAAGTGAAATGCATTCTATTTTTAAAGAGTAAAAATTTCACTGAATAATGGATTCGATATTCTGTTCGACAATCTCCCCCCAACTTTCACCGTAATTTCATATTTTTTATATGGAGTAACGTTATAAAATAATTGGAAGGCAATGAAAGGTTAACGATACGATCTCCAATTTGCTATATGTGAATTAGAGAATAGGCAAAAGTTGGAAATCCTTCATTTATTAACCAGAGTGCAGGAATATGTCCAAAACACGGGTCTAGCCAGGGACATATATCGGCCAGGAGATACTATTCTCGACTCGAGCTTCTTGACCCCTGACGAGGTGTACCCAGCGGCAATGGGGGTACTTCTGGGACTTTTATCGGCTAGGCAATTGGGACATACACTGATACACGAAAGTATTCGAACGCTTACAATTCTAATATTCAACCAATGAAATATGTATGTTAAATCGAAGCATTTGATGTAATATGACACATATAGCAAGGGATGGGTCTTAATACTACATAAGTAGGATTAGACAGTAATTCAACAATTTAAACCTTTTATACACTACATTTATTGTAAACACGTACCAGAAGCGGCTCACAAAAGTATTCGAACTTTGATGAACTAAGTATTTCCAACGATAATAGAATTTAAACAAATATTTCTTAGTTCGCTAGCAGAGGGTCCCAGCGAAACAGTATTCAACATTTTTGCCACAGTCTTCATTACTAATAATATAACAAAATGAATCGCAAGAAATCGGAAACAAGCTAGTCTGTCAGAGAATTAATAGTAAATTGGCATGAGGAAGGCAAATCATATGGTGACATTGCACAACTTAAGCCACGCCTCCTGGGCATTAGACCACGCCTCCTGGGTGTTAAGCCACGCCTCCTGGACGTTAAGCCACGCCTCCTGTGCATTAGACCACGCCTCCTGGGTACTAGGCCACGCCTCCTGGTCATTTTGGCCACGCCCCCTGGTCATTTTGGCCACGCCCCTGGGTACTAGGCCACGCCTCCTGGTCCTTTTGGCCACGCCCCCTGGGTGTTAAGCCACGCCCCCTGGTTACTAGGCCACGCCTCCTGGGCATTAGGGCACGCCTCCTGGGCATTAGACCACGCCTCCTGGGTACCGGGCCACGCCTCCTGGGCATTAGGCCACGCCCCCTGGGCATTAGACCACGCCTCCTGGTCATTAGACCACGCCTCCTGGTCATTTTGGCCACGCATCCTGGGCATTGGGCCACGCCTCCTGGGCGTTAAGCCACGCCCAGAACTATCCCCATTGTTGCGTCTCTTAGTCTCACACTATTTACATGTTTACTGTATTACGTTTTACGTTACGTATTATGTTAAGTATTATGTTAGGTTCGGCGTGGATCAAAGAATCTCCTGGACGATCTATGTCCCCGTGGAAGACCCGCGTGGTGGACATAAATTCTGGGAATTTCTGGCCGTATATGCAAATTAATTATTATGAAATAACGGTTTACATGCACGAGTTCCAAGGAGAAAACCATTTATTAGCAAGAAAAATAAAGTTATACGTTTACAATTCGCCGAAAAATTTATTTATAAAAATAATTCGTTCTGGGACACTGTGTTATTCTCTGATGAGAGTAAATTTAACGTTTTTGGTAGTGATGGACGTAAAAATGTCTGGAGAAAACAGAATACAGAATTAGAACCACGAAATCTACGGCCGACTATTAAACATAACGGTGGATCTGTATTAGTTTGGGGCTGCATGGCACGCAGTGGAGTGGGAAATCTTGTGTTTATCGATGGAATAATGGACAAAACGAAGTACTTAAAAATTTTGCAGGAAAATTTAAAAGATAGTGTGTCAAAATTAAATTTACCATGTAATTACTGGTTTCAATCGGACAATGATCCGAAGCACACCGCCAAAATAGTTAAAGAATGGATATTATATAACGTTCCACACGTTTTACCACATCCACCGCAAAGTCCAGATTTAAACCCCATTGAGCATTTATGGGATGAAGTAGAAAGAAGACTGAGAAATACAGTTATTACTTCGAAAGAAGCGTTAAAACGAAATATTACTGAAATATGGCAATCAATTGATTCAAATGTTACTTCTAAGTTAGTCCACTCAATGGAAAACAAAGGTGGGCCAACTTCCTATTAAAACTTTAAATTATTCAATTTAAATGATTATTAAATGTTCCGTTCGAATACTTTTGTGAGCCGTTTCTGGTACGTGTTTACAATAAATGTAGTGTAAAAGCGGTATAAATTGTTGAATTACTGTCTAATCCTACTCATGTAGTCTTAAGACCCATCCCTTGCTATATGTGTCATATTACATCAAATGCTTCAATTTAACATACATATTTCATTGGTTGAATATTAGAATTGTAAGCGTTCGAATACTTTCGTGTATCAGTGTATATAGAGTAAACAGTGTACTTTGGTGAACCCGAACATCCACGGATTAAGAACGCAAAATAACAGAACAAATCAGAAAATATTTCCAACCATCCTGTCCCATGAAAATAAATTTTAGCCGATCTCCGAAAATCTCGTATACAAATAAATCGCGAAAGCAAGGAGTATGGCGTCAGACAAAAGACGAAATTTCCGGGCGGTCCATCGGCCGAAACTCGGTCGGAATTTCAATCGGGTATCGCATTAGCTCGCTGACATAATAACGCCTATCTGTAGTAGGGAATCGTGGGGGAACTACTCCCGGAGGATCATTCCCGAGCAGTTCGCTTTTTGTTTGGACGCCGTCACCAAATTAACTCGCAGCCGCAGAATTACGCAGTCGGAGGGTGGGTCCGCACCTTCTACACCCCCGCGCACCCCCAGCACGCGTCACGGACCGCTCGCCAGAGCCCGAAATAATTTCCTTGCTGGCCTGAAAACTGGAATAACGACACACGCTCGGTTGTAGTCCAACCCCGTCGCACCCTCGTCCCACCCTCGTCGCACCCTGTCGCGTCGGCCGGCTATGTGTTTAGCGGGAACGAGGCCGAGTTTAAGCCAGAAAACTAGATGAGAAGCTGCTACCCCGAGATACCACGGATCCACGCTTCTCTCTCTCTCTCTCTCTCCCCCTCTATCTCTCTCCCTCTCTTTCCTCGTTGTTGCCTTTCTCGCTTCCTCTCGACCAGCGGATTATTTTTGTCTTATCGTTTCTGGACGCGAGCCGTACACTCGCGTTTCGCGAAATCATCGCGTGCAACTTCCCTAAGATTCTTGCTACCCGAGTTTCCGGCGATAATCGAGTCGTAGTGACAATTACCGTCAGCTCAATTTCCTTAAAAATTTCGAATTTCGTAGTTAAGAATCGTTAGAGCTAGGCGAAATAGCATTTTAATCGAACAGCCGATCCCGAGTTCTCAATACGAGTCTGTTCGTTTGAAATTTCACAGCTTACGGGAACTGATTACATTAATTCCTAAAAGCACTCCAAAGGACCTAATAGAGGCTAAACCGTGTTCGAGATGACTTAGCCAAATTAATGGTGTACGAAATTAATATTCATCGGCGGCGAGTCATCAGTCGTTATTCATTAAGGGATAAAGTAAATCGATAACTGGCGACGATTACGCGTCACGGTAGATTGATAATTTACTCCCGGCCAGCCGCGCCACATACTTCTATCTTCCATGTAATAATAACGTTTCGCGCGCGTTAATTAATTACACACGAGGAGATTACGCGACGCTACAGACGCGCCGCGACAATATTCCCCCGCGAAAAAGTCTCGCCACCACGGCGATGATAAGAAAGAAATTTACGGGGGAATATATTTTGCGCGAAACGGGAACGCGAGTGTGTGCCTTGAATCGTCGTTTAGGATTCCGAGTAATTAATGGGTTACGGAAGTTCAAGGCCGACGACCCAAATTAACGCATTATTAAGCTGTACACTCCATGTTTTGTTTTACCGCTTTCTCTCGGTTCCGGTTTCAGTGTGCTTCCTTTATGATGTGTTGAATTTTACACACGATTAGACCGCGGATTTAATGCATTCACGCCGACAAATCGCAAAATAATGGAAATATGAGAAGATTCGAAAAATTTACGTTATTGGTCACTTATTGAATTTAACGAGAGAAGAAATAAATGTCTATGCAGCTTCTGTTTTTTGCAATCGGCCCACAAGATTTTTATGTTACATAAAAATCCGCAGTATACCAATTAGTAAAATCGAAATTGCTAATCGAAATTTGTCGTCACGATGTAAATTTAATTGAAAAGTGTACACCCTCTTTACACGACGTGTGCTGTATTTACATCTGATTACATTTTTCAATGTGCAATGAACATTCTGAAGTTGCGTCCAATTATGTTCTTCTAATTGTCGCAAAGAAAAAGAATACACAATACGAGCAGCACAAAATATTTCTGACGTGTATGGTGAAAGACCAGTCTTGTTAGTGAAATACTGACGCAATCATTCGAAAAGTTTCGTGACGGAGATTTTAATGTCGATAACAACCCAATAAGAGTCCAATCCGATTGAAAATGATCCAAGACGCCGTCGAACGAGACACCGCTAAAATGTTTCGAAACATGAAAATCCTGTTTCGAGTGCCATTTGCTTCTATTTCCTGCTGAAAACCGCTGATAATTAATTCCTGGTTCACCGCAAATCCTCTCGAGCAGCCAGTATCGAGACATTAGCGCAGCCCGTCGTGAAATTACGATAAATTATCAAAGAAAAGGAATCTGGGCGAAATTCATCGTGAATATGGCGGCAGACAGAGCCGAAAGAAGTATGTTCGCGGCAGAGAGGCGAGATAGTGCTTTTGACATAGCACCGCCGGGGAACCTAATGACTCAGGCCACTCAGAGAATACACTAATTACCATGAAAGCGTCCCGTACACGCTTCCGGAAGACAGGCATTTTACTTGCCTCCCTCTCTCTATATATATCCCCTCCCCTCCCCCTAGCTTCTATACTTAAGGCAAAGATACTAGCGCCGAGCAGCGGTGCCGTGTCCTCCTTGAACGGCAACCCTGCATTTTAGACCAAGTTTCGCGAAACCCGTGTTCCTACGGTCCTTTAGACCTCGGAGAGAACGGTCTGGATCCTCCGTGCTCGGATCAACGAACTGGATCCTCCGCGCTCGGATCAACGATCGAAACGGTTCAAGGTATCGCCGCTAAGAACTTTTACGTTAAGATTCCCCGGTCGGAACTTCGCGAACAGGCGGAAAAACGCTTTCCTATACGGGGGACCGACGAGGAAGATCGAACTCGAACTTTGAACTCGCGCATGAATCCGGTTATAAATGGAAAATTATACGAAATCGCTTCGATTCAGACAACTCCATCCACAAAAGCACCCACCTTCGACCGAACGCTCGCATGTTCAATTCCGTTCTCTTTATGCAATGCTTCAATTAAAGTAGTTGTCTCAGTAGAGAGCCATTTAAAGCCGCCAGTCCGGAATCTTAAGCGTTGTACCAATACACTGAATTCGCGATATGTGTCGCCCAGGTATGGACGATAAAGGTCGCCGAATCATCCTCACTGTCGCGGGGTATGCCCCGTGAGAAACCTCGCTCGTCGAGGAGTGTAACATAATACGGGTAGGGTGTGTCGGTGTGAGATCAGGGCACCACTACTAATCCAATATCAGAACTGCTTTATTTTTAATCATTATTTTATGTGACTTTCACCGGTATATTCGTGGCATTTATATAGTGAAAATGATATCAAATATGATATCATTCCGACGTTATTTGCTTGTGTAATGAACGATGAAAGTTACTTCCCATTAGAATTATGTTAACGGAAAATAAGAGTAAATATGACCGAAGTGGTACAGTGTTTGGTATCATTTTAATCAGAAATATTCCCCTCACGTGGGATACCCCGCTGTAGAATTCCGCGACCTTTATCGTCCAGGCCTCGGCGACATATATCGCGAGTTCGGTGTACACTGTTTTCGGTAAATATGCTGATGAAGCCAAGTAGATTTTAGTCCTCGCGTCCGTGTCTCGATAAACATGTTCGAAGGCAACGCGCCTAATCCGCAATACACGTCGTCGAATCCGCGCGACATGTACGGCCGGTCCCGGCCCGTGAAGGATCGCGAATCCGTCATCGAATTCGCACCGGCATAAATCCTTGTTATTTGCACGCGTCTCGCAGAACGAGCAGCGCGGAATTCGGCTCGGCCGATTGATTCGTTCGCGGGCGAAAATATTGGAGCAGCGTTTCACGCGCAATCGGTGTCGCGCTCGCCGATTTCCCTGCACGGCTGAACGCCGAAAGAACGATTCCGGTTGCCGTGTTTCGACGGATGCGAATTTTTTCCCTCGCTTTTTCTGTCGCCGTCCCCTCCTTTCGAGTCCCGTCTATTTTCATGTTCTTTGTCTCCCCCGCCCCACCCCGCCCCACCCTCATCCCCGTTGCGTCGTCGGAACGTCGATTAAATTCATCTTAAATTACCCGTGCACCGGGTATCGGCGAAATATCAGTTCGCCTCTACCCCCTTCACCCCCTTCAACCCTCTTCCTGGCCGTGTGACACTGTGCACCGATCCCGCGCTTGATATCTGACAAAGGAATGGAAATTTTGATTTCCATGCAGATTAATTGTTTTCCGCCCATTGGCGGGACCGTTTCTCGCCGGCCAATGAAATTGTATTCGATCGCACGGAACCGACTCGAGGCGACGATGTAACGAATTCGGCCGACGACAGGTCCGCCGTCGGAAACCGAACGATCGTTTCCAGTATTGCCGCGCGTCTGATAGAGCTGTACCGGTCAATTTGCCGGTAATGGGAGCGAACTCGATTTTCCTCTTTAACCCGTCGAGGCCCGACGTCTCGTTAACGCAACATTTCACCGAGAATCGTTTTCTTTTCCGGCGAACTTTTGTCATCCGATTTTGTCGGGCATGGTGCAGTTATAAGAACAGGCTTTGCCGATTTATTTAATATTTTTTCTGTCACCGTTCCTCCCTTTTCCCCGGAGTATTTTGAAATTTGGGAGAATTGTTTCGGAAATGAGGTAAGTTAATTTTGTCCTAAATTATGATTTTTTGTTGTAGATATCTTTCTTGTGTAACGGATTTCTATATGAAGCACTGTAATGCAATATTCATTTTTTGGTCAAATAATGTTTATTTATTTTGCTCGACGGTTACTATTGGCGTAAACAATTTTTTGGTAGCATTTGTGTGGCCCTGTGTACATTTTCTTAAAAATAATTAACGTGTTCGACAACATTGAATACCGTCGTTTACGGGTCACGCAAATAATCCAGAAGAACTGAAATAAACAATTTTAATCTTGATACTTCGTAGACTAATTTATTCTGTAAAGCGACATCTATGGGCGACGAGCGTTAATAAACTTGTCGGAAGTATCATTCGTGTAAAAGAACCAGACCGTCGCGTCGCGCCATTAATCGAACGGGGAAACATAAAAGCGAACAAGAGGACGATCGTCTGAAAGGATCCGGTAAAAAACAGCGCTCAACGTCTTAATTTCCATGAACTTGTCATTCTCCGCAAGAAAGTCATTATATTTCTCATCGCGTCCTCCAGTCGGAACACCGGGAGAAACTTTCACGAAGCGAGAAGAGACAGTTGGCGTTTCATAGCCGAAGAAATCTCGTTAGCTGTCGGGACTGTGCGCCAAGGAGGAAAGTGAATCGCAATTAGGAATCAGGTTGCTCGTGACAAAGGTCATTCCGTCGTCTTCGTCGCGATTTTTCCTTGCTTTCGAACACGGGGAACGGGTTTCTTCTTCGCGCCGGCGAGGCAACGGTGGCGACAGACGCATCCATTGACCCTCGGAATAATAATCGAGTCTGTCCCTTCGCGATCATTTCAAATTAATTCCAATATATAAGAAATATCGTCTCGCATTATTTATTCGAATCGAACGTTCTTTGCTCGTTATGAATATTTAACGCTCGAACTCGGTGCAGATTTATGAACAACACGAATTTTTTCTTCTGACGAGTTCACGATATATAGTACAAATTTCTATTTCACAATTTAATCCTGCAACTGTACGTTAATCACGATATCTCAATTAAATTCAAATAAGATATTTTGCAATATTTAGAAGCGGAAAGAGGGTGAATTTACTAATACCGTATAAGAATAAATATTAAATGTATTGACCGAATGATTTCATTCGCGAAGATTACAATACCTTTAGGGATGTTGAAAGCTGAGTTTCTCGATGGGTCGAAATGACCAGGTACTCGTCGAACGAGGATTAAAATCGTCCGCGTCTGTAAACACGCTAAGACACTCGCGATGAATAGGGTCCAGAAGCTCGTTCGATCGGCAGTACTAACAAGACCGTTTAAACACCGGCGTTTGCCATTCAGCTACCCGCTGACAATGAGACGGGCAAACGATTAATGCAAATCACGTCTCGTTCTGGTTTCGTCGGGGCGCATCGGCAGCCAGACAGTAATTAAATCTTCGGCCGGAAGGCGACTGTTTTTCTTCGGTCTAGCCCGCAGGATGTAATTTCGGGCCGGCCGACAAAAAAATCGAACTTTCTTCGACCGGTGAAATTCGTCGAGAACGTGAGAGGTTTCCCTGTTCTAACTCCTTTTCGTTTCAAGCCTCCGAAAGAATGGACGTCCAAAAAAATATTTAAAAACGGGGATGGCACCTCTGCTTGGAAACAGTTTCCTAGAGATCACATGAAAATGTAAATTAAAATATTTTTTACTGGTACTTAAAAGAAATGCCGACATTCAGAAAGCTTAACAATGGAAAGCTAATAAAGAATGTGCTCCATTTCATGAATGACAAGGACTGAAACATAAATTGTTATAGAAGACTCGCTTATGTCATGAAACTTGACATCGCAATTACTAAATATTCTCGTCCATTTCATGATAAACATTCTCTGAGAAATGTAATTCTGAAAAGATCGTCGTTATTCATGATAAATTTTATTCGCGGGCGTAAGATATTTGAAGACTTGCTGTAATACGAGCATTGACGACCTCGTGAAAAATTGCCTGGCATAAATTGTCACATTGAATTTTCCATTCTATGTTGGTAATAAATATCCTCTGAATGTTGTATTTTGAAAAGTTGCTCGTTTGTTTGAGATCGCGTCGCGAGTGTCGCGCGCAAGAAACTCGCAGACGGCGGAAGCTATCGTGGTTATTCAAATGCAATTCGAGCAATTTATCAGCGGCCTTAGTATTCCGGTTTGAAGAGGCACGTCGCCGGTTTCGGGGAGCCTAAACGGCCGGCATTATTCCGAATATTTAATCCGCGTCAAGTGAAAACGCGTAATTGAAGAGGCCCCTTTACAGGGACGATTTCTCATGGAAACCGCCGGTCTAGTGGCGTTTCGTGTTACTTTAACGAACCGACACTAGACAGAGCGGAGGACCTTCGCAGTCGTTTCTAACAGAAGAATCTCTTTGCTCCTCTCTGAATCTC